>JABTTQ020000255.1:0-137832 GCA_016081115.2 Rehmannia glutinosa
TAAGTTAAACCTGTCAAAATTTTAATTCCCGAGTCATACTACATTTACCTTTGATCCCTGTATGGACTTCACTTCACCAAGCATATACACCAAGGCATTGGGATTCTATTGTGCATAAAACTTTTCTGTTGCCTTTAGTTTTTGCTTAATCTACTCTGCTGTGTCACTAATTAGGTAGTTTTCAGGTGAAAATTGCACAAAGGTTGTTTTATTATAGGTATAATACGAGTAATACTTTCACTCTTTCTTAATTTTTATGTGTTTTTCAGTGAATGATATCAGATATGTTTGTATTTGCTCCTGCGCTTGTTTTACTCTTGTTTCCTCAGAAACTGTGGCTCATGTAGTACTATTTTAGAGAAATTTTTGTTAAAATGTATAGGAAAAGGTATACAAAGATTCTCTCTGTAGTCGTTTGTGAATGAAAAAGCATTTGGATGAGCTGTTCCTAAAAGTTGTTTTGTGAAAATGTATATGTTTTATTTCCAAATGTTGTCAAATTTGATGTCACTTGTCATCTCAAATGGGGTCAATGTGGTATCGTTAGTAGTGTTGAATCATGAAGTTGGCCTTTTGTCTATAATTACAAAATCTGGTGATGATTACATGAATGACGATCCTGGAAAAATGTTTAATTTGTGTTGCAGTAGTTTATTATATTTACATCTAAACGAAGGGAAGATAAATAATGTGTTGTAGGTGTGGAGAGAGTGAAAAGAAACGTAGTTGGTGAATTGGGGACTATGGATTTTGAAAGATGATTATGAGGTGTCCAAATATGGTTGTAAGATTGGATCAAATCTTAGGCTATTTTTGTTTTTATTCTCCTAAAAACATTTTCCTCTCCTTTCGTTCTTCCAAAATAATACCGAACATGCATCTGTTCTTCAATACATTTCATCCTACTACGTCACATTTTTCAATACACTTAGAAAACTCTTCCCGCATAACACTCAAAGCTAATCCGAATATTGCTTAATTCTCACTGTTCAAATCTGGATGTATGCCTGAGCTTCTGCCTTTTTCTTTCACTTCAGATTTATTTACGCTGCTAACTGTCGGTAGCACAATATAACACTGTTTTTCCAATGCCCTATAATTTTTGAGCACGTAAAAATGGACAGTTATGTGCTCACTATCTAAGGTTATGTAGTTTAAGGTGGAAAAAACACTTCTTTTCCATTTTTGCCCTCGTAAAACCAGCAAATGTCAGCAGGTGGGATTTTCATGTACATTGCATCCTTTATTTTTGCAGGATGATATTCGTAGGGAAGCTCAATTAATGACCTTGATCGATCATCCTAATGTCATAAAAGCACATTGTTCATTTGTTGTTGACTGCAACCTTTGGGTGGTGATGCCTTTTATGGCTGAGGGTTCTTGTCTACATCTCATGAAGATAGCATATCCAGAGGGGCTTGAAGAATCTGCCATTGGGTCTATCTTGAAGGAAACTCTCAAGGCTTTAGAATACCTTCATCGGCACGGCCATATCCATCGTGATGTGAAGGTTAGTCGGTTCTTGCATTATTAAATTTACTTTGAACATGCTGCTAGATTTAACTTAATTTCGATTTACCTAAGTATGAAGTTACTTCACATATTACAAGTTGTGTGTTTTGCAGGCAGGAAATATATTAATGGACAGTAATGGTGAGGTGAAGCTTGCTGACTTTGGTGTTTCAGCTTGTTTGTTTGACAGAGGTGATAGACAACGTTCAAGAAATACCTTCGTAGGAACTCCATGCTGGTACTTTGGCTTTTTCATCTGTCTCACTTGTTCACTTTCTCTCTTTTTGTGAATCTATGTATATATATATATATATCTGTATAATTTTTCTAATGGGGATGTTTGTATCTTGTTGGTTATACTTAATTGCCATAATGTGTTTCGCTTTGTTTCATTCTTCAGGATGGCACCGAAGTGTTGCAGCCAGGAACTGGATATGATTTCAAGTAGGTTTTATTTCATCATCTTATTCTATAACATTGTTTATTTACGACAATAAGTACTTTATGCCTTCATAAATGTTGGAGAAGCATCAACAGGTCTTCATTCATGCATGCATATGTGAAGTTAATTATCGTTGTCTTTGATTCTGTATTTTGAATATTCACACGCTACATCTTCATTCTTCAAGAAACTATACTAGGAAACCACTGTTAAGTTCTGAGGTATAGATAAATTAATGAAGCTATTGTCCAGAACTTTTTTGTTTCTCGTTTGGTTCTTTGTTTGGATATTCACACTTAATCTCTTATATGATCGCTCTGAGGTATAGAAAAGTCTTCTAGGGCTATATGTCCAGTGATTTCTTTTTGTTGTATGAGTTCAGAGTTATTTTTGCACGCCATACCATGTTGACCCTTTGGCCAATGTTCCATCACATGCACTAGAAGTATTCATTGTATCGGCGCATAAATTGGCAGCTATCTTTGTCAATTTGCAGGGCTGATGACATTTGGTCATTTGGGATAACTGCATTGGAATTGGCTCACGGACATGCACCATTTTCAAAATATCCTCCAATGAAGGTATAATATCCACTTGAAAGATTGACCTCGTGTTTTGGAGATCACTGTAACAAATTCTTACTATTATGAATTACCTTCAAATAGGTTCTGCTAATGACCATTCAAAATGCCCCTCCTGGACTTGATTATGACCGTGATAAAAGGTTTTCCAAGGTATCGTTTTTCATCTGTAGCTATCCACTTGAATACTTCGTCGACTTCATATTTTACCATACAGATTAATTGCTCCTCTCTGCTGCTAACTCCTAGTCCTCCCTATTAATGGACAAAGGCAAAAACTTGCGTGAGACGGTCTCACGGATTTAGATCCGTGAGACGGAGCCCTTACACAAAGTTTTAAAAGTTTTTTCTTTCAGATTTTATTTTTCTTAGGCTTTATATTTGTTTTTTTAGGGTTTATTTTGTTTTTTGAGTTTATTCTTAATTGATTTGGGTTTTTAGGATTTTTAGTTTTTTTTAGAGTTTATTTTTTATTTTTTGGGTTTATTTTTGTTTTTCGGGTTTATTCTTCATGGTTCATGTTTTTAGGGTTTATTTTTGTTTCTTCATGGTTCATTATTATTTTTAAAGTTATTTTCATGGTTCATGTTCTCAAGACGGAGCCTTTAGGAGGTCCGTCTCACGGATTTAGATCCGTGAGACCGTCTCACAAGAGACTTGCTCTTCAACACTAATTTTTGCATAAAAAGTCAACATTCAATTATAATCGAATTAAATTAATATCAAAATATGATGACAATAATATAGAGAAAACATATTACGTAAATTTTATATGACTACTATCTTATATTTGACATATATATTAGTTTTAGAAGCAGCTCACATGTTTTGTTTTCCACTAAAAGATTATTAGATGCAAGAATTTTCTGTTATTTTTTATTCTAATTTTGGTTGCACTTTCACATTTATATAGCTACACAACTTAGAAGATTAAGTAATACATGCGCACCTCATTTGCATAATAAAAGTAATTTTATCAATCAGTGATATCAACTAAGGTAGTACTATTAAACAAAATAACCTTGAATTTACTTAAAATTAGATAGGCAAATTAGTAATTTGAACTAAATTGTTTAAACAACTTTGAATGTATAACAATTAACAAGCAAAATTCTATTATAATGCTCATCACTATTATCAAACTTGCACGTTTCTTAGTGTAATATACTTTTGTAAATAACCATTTTGTTTTATATCATGTATTAACATAAAGTGGTTCAACTATTTATATACTCCTTCTTTTCCAAAAGTAACTTTTCATTTTGATTTGGGATGTTAACATAGATAAGAGTTGAAAAAGTAAAACTTTTAACATTTTAAGTATCTTCACAATTGTGCCCTCAAAATTTGTGTAAAGAGTTGATGGTGTCGAATCAAACTTTAAGCAAGAGGGTGCTTTTAGGAAAAAAGTTTTCATTTAAAAAATGTAGTTTTATTCTGAATTGTCCAACAAAGGAAATTGGATCTATAAATTTTGAACAGAGGGACTCAAGAGAGTACCATTTATTTATATTATAAAATGCACATATTTATGCCTCAAAAGCTTTTTATACTAAATAGTGAATAGTGACTCTATGTAATCACGTTGTGCTTGCTTGTTCAATAGATGTTAAACAAATTATTTCAGCATGTTCCTATTTTATTATTAAATGAATCGAAATATAAAAAACAATCCACTGTATATTTTTGCAACTAAGTGTTTTGAATGCAGAAAAAAAAATTATGATTTGCTTTTGAAAATGAAAAATAAAATATAAAACAAATAAAATGGTAGTCATATAAATTTACATAGCATACTTGTAAGTTTAAATGTCTTCCCAGTTCCCTCTATACTCCACTAACTTTATTGCTATTATCTTATTTAGAATTAATTGAAGGCTAATTTGTCAATTGAAGTTAGAGTTGGATAAATTTGGGGTGAAATTAATTGTCATTTTTGTAGAGGAAGCAAACTATAATATAGGTTATAATAGAGGAGCAAGTGAATTTATTCTTTACTTACCTTGGGTTATTTTTGTGCATTAAAATTAATAATATTAATTTAGTGGGTATTTGAAAGTTCTATTAGTATAGAGGCGTAATTGATACAAAACCCCATAGTACAATGGGATAAGATGAATTTAACCTTCTTTTCGACCAGTAATTTATTTAGCAAGCTTTGGTATTGAACAGTCTTTTAAAGAAATGGTTGCAATGTGCTTGGTGAAAGATCAAACAAAGAGACCTACTCCAGAAAAGTTGTTAAAACATTCCTTTTCAAGAATGCCAAGCCTCCGGAGCTTTCTGTGAAAAAAATTATTTGCTGACTTGCCACCACTGTGGAAGCGTGTGAAAGATCTCCAGGTATACTAAGGTGATGGTAATTAACAGGGTTTGGAAGTCACTTTCTCTTAAAGTTCTTGTTGACATGGTTGTGAACTGATGCAGGTCAAAGATGCTGCACAACTTGCTTTAAAGAGAATGCCTTCAGCGGAACAAGAGGCTATATCTCAGGTTTGAAGTATTACCATAAGTTATTGTCTCTCATCTTCTTTCAAATTATGGTGCTTAGAAATGTAACTGTGATCTTCTACTCCTGTTAAAGTAGCCTGATTCTTTTATAATTTTTCATGGGGTAGATTCTTTATCTCATTTCAAACAAATTCCAGATTCTGGTTGTTTTCTTTGTTAATGACTTTTTTTTTTTTAAAGTTAATTGATGTGGTGTACGGAGCTTATACCTGATTGCTTGAACGTTGTCTCAAGTGACGTTTCCTCTTTAGATTGGTCATACTGATTTTGGTTTTGGCATTTCTTTTATATATCTTCTACTTTTTCTGGTTTTTACTGCAAGCAACTACATTATAATCTGAAACAACCATCTCAAGCAAAATCCAGTGTCAACCAACTGTTAATGCCTTACCCTTTCACCGACTAGTACCAAGCTAAGCCTAACTCCTTATGTACACCAATCTATCCTCTTATCGACATGGTCTCAGAACTTCACAAATTCCATTTACTTCTTGTGTACACGATGACAATCAAGAGCCCAATTTCACTTAATTGTGACTTGGACTCTTCGTAACCATTTGGGCTGACAAAATTGCTAAATCTGGGCTCAATTCGATTCGCTATTAAATTGATGAAACAGAGTAATCATTTGAGAGGACAAAGTACAGAGTCTGCTGTATACTAGAGGGGAGAACCAACTGAAGTGTTGGTTAGAAATTTTAGAATAGTAAATTTTCCTCCCTTTCTCTCTCCCTTTCTCTCTCTTGATATGTTGGTTTTATTTATCTCTTTCAGAGTGAGTACCAGCGAGGAGTAAGTGCGTGGAACTTTGATGTGGAGGATTTAAAGTTCCAAGCATCGTTGGTATGTACATGAAACAAGTTTTTCTTTGTCAATCATTTTTTTCATGATATAATATTTGTAAGCCTTTGTAAATGGTGCATATGGGCTGTTCTTTTACTGGCAGCTACAAGAAGAAGATGAAATACAAGAAATCAAGGAAGAAGAAGACTGTGTTAAATTATATGTGAACCATAAGGTCAATGAACTTTCTTTTGTTTAACCATTTATTCGCCGTGAGCTCGCTTTACTATGTCTATTTCTATTGTATATGCATTTCTTCTTGTTTGAGCTTTTATGTGCCTGTTAGGGAAAATAATCCCTTTGTTTGTTTGTAGGTTGCATTAAGTTCTGTGGTCAAACCAGCAGCTACGGACAATAATATTAGCAGGTGATTAGTGGCTTTACATTGTATTTGCAACACTTTCTCTGATATCCTTATTTTCTGTTTGAATTAATTCTGTAAAGAAACCATGCGAGTTAGAATTGGTTATGATGTGCAAGATACCCATTCCCCCAATTTGACTTTTGTGCTGTTACATAGTTCTGATACATGATTAACGTACACCATTCAGTGCTCTCAACTATATGCACATTCCTGAAAGCTTTTGTCCTTTTCACCTTCATTTTTCCAGTGAAAAATTAAACGGTAATGAGGTGCCTGTGGTTGAAAGTCAGCCCAGTAAGGGAAAAGCAACTGAGAGTGATTTAGTTGATTCTGGCAATCACGGAAATACTGGATTGAAGAAGAGTGGATCAAAAGCCGATCTGCTATCACCGTTGTTAGAGAAAGATGCAGCACAAGCCAAGACTAGAATTCAGACGGGAGAGCTCGTCAAAGTCAAAGCGGACCACTCATGCCGGGTACTGTGCTAAGCCATTCGCTGTCAGAAAGAGCGCGCAATTTAGAAAGGTTTATTAAAATTCATTCATTGCTTCATCTGTCTTTTATGTCTATGGTATGCTTAGAAAACAAGAATTTGAGGCAAACATTCTTCTTAATCTTGTTAGAGGCTGCTAAATGCGGTACCCAGGATAGAGTCCAAATGCAGATGCTAGCATTGGTAACAAGATATTGGTACTTGATTACCTGATTCAATATTCCTGGCAATTATGTTTGTGGCTGTGGACCTAATAGATTATGACAGTGGAAAATTGGGTGAGGTCAAGTATATTTTGGTTGTGATATTGCTCCCAATAGTTTATGTATAAGCATAGTTATTTCCATTGACTCCGGTCCTCTGGAACAGGTTGTGATCTGAAATTATTCAACCTAAATATCATGCTATTAGAGTAGACTTGATTTATGACATTTTTATATATCCTCGTTCAACTTCATGTCGCTACTTTGAATGGTAAGTTTCTTCTGATACTTTATTCGATGGTGAGGACCAGAATAATAAATACAAAGATGGTATATCATTTTTATTGTGTTCAACTATTTTAACCTAATGAGAAAGACGATTCAACCCATTGTGAGCTCTGTATTTTAATATAGACATTTAGAAAACTGGAAAAACTTATAAGGCTGCTGCTATGCAGATTCTCAGCAAGCAGATTTAGTTTTGTTGTTTTAAATTTGGTACTGTTAAGGGTATATATAAGTCTTGACTAAGTATCTTATAAGTATCGATTAAGTATATCTAGAAAACTAAATTTATGAGGAGTACGTTTCAATTGCTAAGTTCATTGTGAAATACATATTGCTCTCAGGTACGAGATTGAAAATCAGCAACTGGGTGAGAAAGCTCAGCAAGTACGAAGAGCACCCAGTTATAGTGGTCCTCTAAACCTTCCAAATCGAGCTTCAGCAAACAGTTTATCAGCTCCAATCAAATCTTCTGGAGGTGAATTTTGAGCTTTCATGCAATCATTGTACTATCCACTACATGGAGAAATTTTCCAGTAGCACATTACATGTCCTTTTCTTTTCTAGGGTTTAAAGACTCCTTGGAGGACAAATCTAAGACCAATTTGGTGCAAATAAAAGGGCGGTTCTCGGTAACATCAGAAAATGTAGATCTTGTAAAGGTAGAGCTACGTTCTTATGGTACTTTATTCTTTCTAATTACTTACTATTGCTGACTTATACGTGTACACTAGGATATTCCATTGTGTCCACCTCAACGAAATTCTCATGTAAATGGCTAGGTTTTCCCTTGACTATTTGGAAGAGACAATGAGAGTTGCTTAATTCTTTCTTCATTTCTTTTTGTTTCTTTTTTGTGATTCGCAGGGGTCAGCACTGAGGAAGTCCGCCAGCGTTGGAAACTGGATATTTGATTTTAAACAAATGGTTTGTAGACTCGTTTCTTTGCATCACTTTAACATTTTAAACTAGAGAAAGACATTTGAGTGTTAAAGCCTTTACATTACTTGATGGCTTGGTTGCTTTTTGCTCTAGTCACGTAATTGTTATTGGTTTTCAGCCCAATAGTCAGTCACAAGAGGAAATCAGCAATAATAATGTGCCTGCCTCAATTCTCATGCCTCAGCTTCAGAATCTTTTCCAACAAACATCAATTCAACAGGTGAAATATTTTCTATAATGATTGTGCATCTTATAGGATGCGGTCGTGCTATCTCATAATGCATTGCTTCAGCAAGTTCAACTGGTCACCTCGATTTTATCATGTTCTTATTTCTTGCGGCATGAACTGCAGGACCTTATCATGAATTTGCTGAATAGCTTGCAACCGGTAGAGGTAGAAAATGGTGCGTTGAAAATCTTATGGTATTTACATGTAAATTCTACTTTATGATTCTTGATTAGCTTGACTGAAGTTTCCTTTCTCTTTTTTTTCAGCTCTTCAAAATGGGAATCTGCCTCCTTTACCTCGTGGTTCAGAAAACAATGGCAGTGTAAGCGTGTGCTTCAGATTTGCACTTTGAGTTGTTTATTTTTGGTGCATTTATGATCTTTATAAACCAAGGTGGTAAAGGAAATATAGCTTTGATGATGGAACTTGTAATCCAAACTTTTGTTCCTCACATTTATATCACTGAGATTATTGGATTGTGCACAAGGAACTGCAACTATGTTTATTACCTTAATCAATGGTTCCATGGGTCCGATCCATAACCGCCATTGGCTCCTATAATTGACTAAGGGGTTGGGGTTTTCCCAACAATCCCGGCGGTTCCACTTTTCTTCTTTTTATATATAAGGGATAATTACAAAAACACCCTGAGGTTTGAGCTAATTACAAAAAAATCCAGAGATGTTTCAGAATTACAAAAAGAAAAACTCAGGTTTGATTATGTCTTAAATTTAAGGTGATAACTGTAATATTTTTATAAATGTCAGGAGGATTTTCGAACTGTCTTTTGCTTATGAAGGGGAAAGTGTGAGACAGAGTCAAATCTCGAGGGGATTATTGCTATTATCAAAACCTCTGGGTTTTTTTGTAACTAGCCCGAACCTCGGAGAGGTCCTTGTAAATATCCCTATATAATATTGATCCACGTTCAAGATTTTGACTGTTGGACGCCGCGGTTCAACCTAATTTTTTCGTTTTTAATTTAACTTCAAAATTGAAAAATCAGGGTTGGAACTGGTGGTTAGCAGGGCCGAATCAGCCCTTAACTGGCATATGCCTGTTAAGGCTAAGGGTTGGGAAATCCCGACGTTGGACCCATCGGTTCCGACCCGTTGACCGGTGGTCCTGAACCAAGACCACCACTAGTCTTCAGTGTACACTTTATATTTACTATCTCTCAGTCTTCCAACTCAGCTTACAATTGCTTTCGCTTTTCCTAACAAACCCAAGAAATCATCATCATCAACTTCACCTTATCCCACTATATGGGGTCGGTGGTGTGAAGTTTATAGTGTCAATTAATTGTCTAAAATTAGTTAACACTACAAATTCACACAAAAAGCAAAGTGGCAAAGTTTTACGCCGGATGCCCTTCTCGACGCAACCTTCATACGAAGGAGAAATGAGATGAAATTCCAAAACCATCATCATCCTAGGTTTTTCCACTTGCAAAGAAAATACGATGAGACGGCGATGAGTTGAGATAGTTGCTCTAGTCATGTCCCATTACATGATTGATATTGTAAAATCAATATGTACATCATGGAACATTATTTATAACAAACCCAAGAAATATCATATTAAATTTCCATGCTGGATCTCTAGCATGAGATTCATCCTTTTATCCGTATCATGTGATGCTACTATAATCTCGAGTCTTGCTTAAACTTTATAGGGATAATTACAAAAAAACTCCTTGACGTTTGGGCTAATTACAAAAAACCCAGAGATGTTTCAAAATTACAAAATCCCCATCGATTTGATTATGTCTTAAATTTAAGGGGCAAATCGTAATACTTCTATAAATATTAGGGGTTACTTGAAATGATTTTTGCTTATGACGGAAAATGTAAGACGAAATCAAACCTCAAATGTTTTTTTTTGTAATTAGCCCAAATTTCAGGGTGTTTTTGTAATTATCCCAACTTTATATATACCAGCTTTCAATTTCAGTTTTCAAAGTCAAAATATTTGGTCTGTCTTGGCATGTTTTTATCCTTACTCTCAAGCTTCAGATAATTGCAAGTATTTCCAGTCCACGACTTTAAACATCATTACTATTGTCAAAATATAAGTCTAATTTGTTGCGTTTCATTGATTGTTTTCTCTCGTGTACAGGTGGAATCAGTCGTTTCTGAAAGGGAACATATGCTGCTTATGAAGATCTCCGAACTTCAATCAAGGTGCACATCTCTGGGAACCGGACTTGTTAAATTTTGAGAAATATAATCATGAGACATTTATTTGCCATCATTTTTTCTTTTTAAGAGAAACTCAATTCTCTCTCATCCCTTGCAGGATGCTTAGCTTAACTGATGAACTAACTGCAGAAAAAGTAAAGTATGTTCAAGTAAGTTTTCTGCTGGCAATAATACAATACGATTCCACATCCTCGTTTTTGTGCCTGACATTGTTCGACTACTTTTAATTTGTGATTCTCTATAGATTGTTAAATGGGAGAATTACAAAACACCCCGAGGTTTGGGCTAATTACAAAAAAAAAAAAAAAAAAAAAAAACTAGAGATGTTTCAAATTTACAAAATGTCCCCTCATGTTTTATTATGTCTTAAATTTAAGGGGGTAATTGTAATATTTCTATAAATATAAGTAGGGGTTTTGAAATTTTTTTTTTTCTTATGAAGGGGGAAAATGTAAGACGTAATCAAAACTCAAGGGTACTTTGTAATTTTCAAAAATCTCTGGTGTTGTTTGTAATTGGCCCGAACCTCAAGGTTTTTTTATTTATAATTATTCCTTGTTAAAAAGCCAAGTTGCTCAAGATACATGGAAATGGCCATTAGACTTCACGATTAGGGCATGAACTTTTCATGGCTTCTGCTATTTCAAATTCATATTTCATTATTTTGTCTACTGATGGCAGTTGCAACAGCAAATAAATGCTGTGTCTGCTCGTGAAGCGGTTGGAGATAGAAGAGGAGGAGATTCATGATTTGTATAAGATTTGTTTCACAAGTGTAAAATAATAATAGAACCTTGTAAATACGGGTAAGGAATTCTTACATATTAGGGTAAATTACAATACCTACCTCTATGGTTCAGCCTAATTACAAAAAAAAAAACCCAGTTTTTATCTTTCAAAATTACGAGTACCCCTTAAGGTATTACAAACACTTCCTTGAGATTTATATGTACTTAACAAATACACCCCTCTTGAGGATGCAATTTGTAAAATAGAAATAAATATCAAGGGGGTATTGGTATTTTTGAAAGATAACTGGATGTTTATTTTTGTAATTACGCTGAACCTCAAGGTACTTTATTGTAATAAATCTACTTATTATGGTTACGTCAAAGTTTAAACTTGATTGATGTTACGCCCAACGACATCGTTACACCTCCATCTGCTCATTCTCAGGGTGAAACTGAAAATGTAGGAAGAAGAAGATATTGTTCATATTTTTGGAATCACGCCCTTTGTCGACTGTTCAACAAATGCACTTTACAAGATTCTGGTCCTGTTGTACAACAAATAAGAGAAATATAATGAGCCAAGAGAATTTTCCTTGGTTTTATTTGGTTGGTGGAAGTGGAAATCAACTCCTTGTGCAGATAGTGTTGTGACCTTCAAGTCCATCGTGTATTATTTGTTGGAACCCACTACTCTGAGGTACAAAACCACAGGGTTTCATCTCACTTTCGTCCTTGTTGATCATTTGTGCTTGTGTTAGCCTGAACACCATAGCAAACTAATACGTAATTTTGTAATACGTAATATAGTGCCGCCTTACGATGCTCCCCCTCTTTCTCTCTCTCTCTCGCGCACACACATGCACGGACATGTTTTGGGCTTTTTGCATCAGGCCATCAGAATGACTGAATGAATTTGTAAGTTATTTTTGGTTGTGCAAGATTCCATGTGTTGCTAATCCAAGAAAATTAATCAGGTATTGATCATTGTGACTGCATTATATGATTAGGCTGATTAGCTAGTTGTTGATTAAATTTTCCTTGACAATAATGGGGAAAATAGAATGGGAGAAAAAGAAAATATTTCCACCGGAACTGACTCCTTTAGTCTTTTCTGGGTTTGGTATGTATTGTATCAAATTGAACCACCTCCAGATGTAAATCCGTGGGGAGTGGGGAGTAACCACGGTCCATGGTAATTAGGATTGATGGTCAAGATTTGATCCTAAAATTTAGGGGGTAGGGGCCTAATTATTAATATCAACGGCGATAGTTTAAAATGCATTAGACTCATAAGTTGCATTAGCTAGTTTTATTTTTGGTATTAATCATAATCTATTTATTTACGGTTACCATAAGGTCGAAAAATCAGCGGACACCAAAATTCGTTTTCTTCATTGTTCTTCAAAATTTATCCCCGTCTTTTTCCCAAATCGAAGAGATAAAGAAACTATTATTTTCTAATTATGCATTATATGTAGAGCTATCAAAGGGGTCGGGCCAGTGCTGGCTTGCAGGGCCAATGGCAATATCAGGTCCTGAAATTTTGTCGGGCTGCTATATTTGATGCTCAAGCCCGACCCATCCTATGAAAATACACACAATGACTGGGTCGAGCCAACTTTCCAGAAAAAATGGGTCGGATCAAAAAGGCCCGGTCCCTTTCCGACCTCTAAAATTAGAGCTCAATCCGATCTTTTTATCAGGCCGGTTAGGCTGGTCCATCCAATTGGGTCCATTTTGACATCTAATTATATGTATTCCAAATATGCACAACCAAAATGACTAAATCTACTCATTAATAAAATGCATAGTTAGAACGTAATAATTGCTTTATTAATTCTATTATGCTAATTGATACTTATTTGCTTTGATGTCATTGTATGTATACATATTAGATTTTATTTAATGCACACTTACTAAGGAATCTATGCATTTAGTTAATTGTTTGAGCTATGATACAAAGAAAAATTAACATAATAGAATTAAGATAACAACTATTTCGTTCTAAATATGGATTATATGAATTCTAAATATTGTTTGACTACTGACTAAAACTAATATACAATTCATATTATACATCCTTGTAAATATGCATTAATGCCCTTGCAAAAATCAACGTAATAGAATTAATTTAACAATTATTTCGTTCTAACTATGCATTAAAATCTTCTAAATATGCACAAACTAAATGACTAATATTACTGAAAAACTATTACACAATTTATATTATAGCAACATATTCTTTGCAAATATGCATTAATAGTCTTGTAAATATGCTATTCATCATTACAAATTAGGAAATGAAACATGAACAAATTTAGCGGTTTGACTCGGGGAAAAGACGGGATAAAAGTTGAAGAATGGAGAAGAAAACTATTTCTGATTTATGCTAATTTTACGGGCTTCCTATAACTGTAAAGGACTAAAATCAATTAAGATTACTTCCAATATTAATAACGGTTGCAACTTATCGAGCTAATGAACATCTCTTCATTTTACAGTATTACCATTTTTATTAGTAATTTAGGCACTAACTCCTAATTTATCTAACTCATCAAGGTCGTTAATTTATAAGTACGAATGCATGTGATTAGTCCCCATGAACTTACATTGGGAAATGATCTCATTGGATCCACTCCATACACACACACACACACATATATATATATATATATATATATATATATATTTTAATACATAATATGGAATTTATATGGGTTTGGCATATAGTTCAAATCAATCCACAAAAAAGGACCTTTTGATCATTTACAAGTTCATAGAGTTTTTCTTTGATTTGTTTCTAACATTTAAAGAGTTTTTGAAAAACCATAATATTTTTTTCTAAATTACTATCAAAATAAAAATCATCCTGGATTTTCTTCATCTACTTAGTAGAACTTCATGGGGGATTTTGTATCTACTTACTAGAACTTGATGGTCTTCTCGCTAGCTTGTTACCTTGTTTGCTATGAGATGAAAGATTACTCTTAGGATATTAATGAAGTATTGTGTCTCTCGCATTTGATATAATGCTAAATATTGCAGACTAAATAAAATATTACATGAATTACAATTAGAAGAAGAAGTTTTGAATAAAATTACAAAATCTCGTTGGAAAATTTACAATGGTACAACGGGAAAAGCCTTCAAGATGGATTACAAAATAGAAACATAAAATTACAAGAAAAGTAAAATCTAACTATTACAAATCTTGTAAGGACTCCAACTCTAGAAGCATGAATCTGATAGAACTTTACAAGTCGGGTCGAGGAAGACCTCTATCCGCAAGACAAATATGTCCCGGCTAGTGCTCACGATTTGACGTAATGTCCCCAAAGATAAAACGGCTTACGTCTTTTGTGTAGTAGCACCACTAACACAAAAGCCCCATCAAACTAGAATGGTGCGAGAACTGGTTTGCTTGACACAGAAAATGCTGAAAGGAAGTGCTGACACGAGATGTTGTCACACTGGGTAGTAACACCTACTGGACAGATTATGAATTGCGAAACTCTGACATCCTTTCTAGCTTCTCACTCTCTCTCACTCTACTCATCCTCATCCACATACAACAATGCACCATAGCTTATAAAAGCCATCATTTCCACACGTGAACTTAGACATCTTCTAATGTCTAGATTCATAGACACACACGAACTTGGACACCTCCAATGTCCGATTCATCATGCCCAACAAATACTTGAATTTGGGCCAAGCCCATTTTCGAGTGACAAAACCAATCAATCTAAACCCGAGCTCAAAGAGTCGGTCCGGTCTAAGGCCCATTTGCGATCATACACTTGTGTTATAGTATATCCAACCAATAACACCTTCTAAAAGTATTTATACTAGGATAAACTATGCCCATTCGCGTGGTCAACTTCGTGTATTAATTTCTCACTCATCACCGAAATTCGATTTTGAGAAATATAAAATACTATGAACATCTACTCGAAATGTAGATTAATAATTTACAATTCAATTCCTCTAGAATTAAATTCTTAGCCACGAAAATTTGGTGAAAGTCGGGTCGATGCCCACTTTATCAAAACTAAATTTCCAACAAACCCCCACATGAGTGGAAATTAATGCATGCATGAACGCGAGGACAAGCAAACCGATCCTCAAGAGACAATCGCATCCGGAAAGGTAGCTTGTGGCTTTGAACCTTCCGTAGTTAATACCATCGGGTACACTGGCGGCCTAGTGGACGCAATGCCTTGAACTATTCCTCCACGGTGTATACCAAGACAATATCATTAACACAGTAAGGTCTCAACACCTTCTGTTCTCACGTTTTGTGTCCGTTTCGGCCATGAACACCACTTTGGATTCATAAGTGTTACCTTGAAGCGACCCTCACTTCTCACTTACATAGGTGATCTCCTATCCGAGTGTCTGTCATACTCAACCTCAACGAGGAGTAGGAATCATTAAAAGTCAAATGACTTAATTTCATCACAACTTGCGGTGTTTCAACACTTGGCATTGTTCTCAGGGACGGGTTGAAACATTGTTTCCAAGTGTTACAACATAACCTTCATAGCTTAGTTTTCCCATTGAACCAAGTTCTTGGGATCTCCAAATCATCATGGTTGGGTTACCACTATGATGGTTATTTTACTTTGTGGACTTTAAGCACATTCCTCTAAAGAATTTACTTAATTGATCTCGACTCGATCCTTTCGTTAAAGGATCTCGCCAAATTGTCTTTTGACTTTACGTAGTCAATTGACATCACACCATTTGAGATCAATTGTCTAACGGTATTATGTCTCCAACGAATATGTCTAGACTTACCGTTATACATATTGCTCTGTGCCCTTCCTATAGCCGCTTGGCTATCATAGTGAATCATCACGAAGACACATGCTTCCTCCAACATGGAATAGCTTCAAAAAAGTTTCAAGCCACTGCTTCTTCACCAGCCTTTGTCCAAAGCTATAAACTCGAATTCCATGGTGGACCGAGCTATACACGTTTACTTTGTGGACTTCCACGATCTCGCACCACCTCCAATGGTGAATATGTATCCAATAGTGGAATAAGAATCTTTCGAATCCGAAATCCAACTAAAGCATCACTATACCCTTCAAGTATAGCCGGATATCTCGAGTAGTATAACCCATACTCCAGGGTATACTTCAAGTATTTTAACACCCTGGTTAACACTTATCAATGCTCATAGCTTGGATTACTCGTGAACCTACTCAACATATTTACGGGATAGGCCAAGTCGGGCGTGTACAATTTGTGATGTACATCGATCGCCTATAATACGTGAGTATTCCATCTCGAGCCACTGGTTCGCTTCATTAGCAACCATATTTACACTTAAATCAATGGGCGTCTTTGACGCAGAATCGCCAAAAGCATTGAATTTCTTGAGCACTTTCTCCACATAGTGGGATTGTGACAAGATAATTCCATCGGGAGTTCTCACGATTTTTATCCCCAGGATCACATCAATCCCCATATCCTTCATGTCAAAGTTTCTCTTTAACATTCTTTTCGTGTCCATGATATTATCATGACCACGCCCATGATTAACAAATCGTCTACGTATAGACAAACTATGACAAATGCTCCCGATGTCCCTTTGATATATACACATTTATCACACTCGTTGATTTTAAACCCATTTGACAACATCGTATTGTCAAACTTAAGATGCCATTGTTTTGGAGCTTACTTCAGTCCGCAAGGATCTTATTAACTTGCACACCTTCTTTTCTAGGGTGCAACAAACCCTTTAGGTTGTTCTATGTAGATTTCAAAGATCTAGCTCTCCATTCGAAACGCCATCTTGACATCCATCTCGATGAATCTCTAGATTGTGCAAAGAATCGTGAGAAGCACCGAATAGATGCAATCCTCGCACGAGAATAGGTGTCAAAGAAGTCATACCCTTCTTTTTGTTTAAAGCCCTTGGCTACAAGCCGTGCTTTATACTTATCAATAGTTCCATCTCGCTTTATACTTCTTCTTTAGGATCCACTTACATCCTAAAGACTTATGACCAACAGGAGATCAACCAACTCCCACGTATGATTTTGCGAATGGAATCGATTTCACTATTGCTTCTTTCCAAAGCGGATCATCCGTCTACCAGAGCCTCTTTAATCGAAGTTTGGCTCACCATCTAACATCAATGTTAGAAATTCAGTCCAAAGGACTTAACCACCTTAGATTCTTACCTCGTCTTAGTTCTTCACCACTCGGTGTCAACTAATCTTTGTGAAGTGTGACAACAGATGTCACACAAGTGTTGTTCCGGATGTTATAACACCCGAAATAAGATCTTCAAGAACATCGCAGCAGAACACCCGCTGTAATGCTCCGGATGTTATAACACTAGAAGTAACACCTCCAACAACACCTCCGTAAAACATCTCAATACGATTTGTTTCTTTAAACTTCCATTTATCCTTTCTTTACAAGGATAAATATTCTTAAAGAATATAGCATGCCTTGACTCAATTATGGTAACAATTGTCATTTTCGGATTTTTTGACTTATGTACCATAAAACGATATGCACTATTGTTAAGTGCATAACCAATAAATACCCCCACACTTTAAGATATTTATAAGAAGTCTTACGATTTTTCCACAATTCGTAAGGAATCTTATCTTTCTCTATAAGTGGGATTTTATTCAATATGTGGTTAGCCATTAAAAACGACTTCCGCCCACATATTCTCGAGTTTCTTTGTTCAACTCGGATTACGCGTAACTTAGACAACTCATGGTCATTTCATTAGCATTATAATGCTTTCCACTGTTCTAAAATCATTAGAACCTCGTTCCAACAATATTGTTAGAACCTCGTTCAAACAAATTTTAGAACCTTGTTCCGACAATTCTATTCGAACCATTTTACGAGAAGTTGTGACCTTAGATGTTGTCACACCTTCAAAGAAATGCACCTCACACTTGGTTCTCGAACCGCTTAGGTGTTACAACACTTTTGGCAACACCTCCTGTAAATATCTTTTCGATGTTTTTACGGTGTTACAACACCTCGCATAATACTTTCTACAATCGTGGGTACGATATGCTTTCAGTGTGTTACAACACCTCGCATAACACTTCTCGTAACACTTAAATCTCGAATCAAGCTCGAAAGCCAAAGTGAGACAGAAAGTATGGTTATACCCCCACGATCATGGATCCGTTAGAATTCTTAAAAAGTTTTCCAACACAATTTTCTCGAGTCTTTACCAAGACTTTCATGGATTTAACCGGACCTCCGATTGTTTTCTTCGATTTTCAATCGCACAATCGTGCCACTAATCCAATTTCCTTCCGATTATTCATTTAGGAATTTATGAAAATTCTCCAACCTAGTAACAACATCTAAACGATGCAAACCATTTGGAATTTTTCATTTAAACAACACCCCTTCAGCACGAATATCATGCGGGATCAGTTGAAACTTTTAGACTAGTTTCAACATATTTTTGTATTCTTGGAATCATCCATTTTTCAATCCAAAAATCACGAATAACGAACCTCTTGGAAATCACATCCTCATTTCGTATTTCTTTTCAAAATATGAACATTTTGGAATAACATCCTCGGTTCCACACGATACATACAAAGAAAGGTACCACTAAGTCCATTAAGGACAAAGTCATGGCATAGAAATCATCATCCTAGCCCCATGCTTCAAACACAACGCGCGTTTTTAGTTTTTAGCAACAACAACAATTCAAAGAACTACTAGAAGGTCTTCTATCGATTCATCTCCAAGCTCTATTTCTCCTCACCATCTTGAAGGTACGATATTTGTCTTGCGATTGTTGGAATATTTACAATGGTACAACGGGAAAAGCCTTCAAGATGGCTTACAAAATAGAAACATAAAATTATAAGAAAAGTAAAATCTAACTATTACAAATCTTGTAAGGACTCCAACTCTAGAAGCATGAATGATAGAACTTTACAAGCCGAGTCGAGGAAGACCTCTATCCGCAAGCCAAATACGCCCGGCTAGTGCTCACGGTTTGACGTAATATCCCCAAATATAAAATGGCTTACGTCTTTTGTGCAAAGAGCACCACTAACACAAAAGCCCCATCGAACTAGAATGGTTCAAGAATGGTTTGCTTGACGTAAGAAAATGCAGAAAGGAAGTCTTGACACGAGATGTTGTAACACTTTGGGTAGTAACACCTCTTTGGACATATTATGAATTGCGAAAATCGCTTCCTTTCTAACTTCTCACTCTCTCTCACTCTACTCATCCTCATCCACATGCAACATCATTTCCAACACTTGAGGGAATTAAAGATAAAAGAGTGGGCATTAACACCACATGTAACTCCCAAGAATTACAAATTTCTTTTATGACCACTACTTGAGGAGTTACAAACTCCAAAAATCACATGAACTTAGACATCTTCTAATGTCTAGATTCATAGACACACGAACTTGGACACCTACAATGTCCATATTCATCGTGCCCAACAAATCACTAGATTAAAAAGTCATGAAGTCCTTATTTTCTTACAAACTTCATTGACTTTTCCAAATTTGAGTTCCTTATATTTTTGGGCAAAATTTTAATTTTTGATGGGGGAAAAAGAAAGTTCATAAAGGCTCGAGTGGAATATCTTATGCTATCATTCTCACTTTTGTTATGATAAAAGCATTTGGTTCTCAGTATTTCTATCCATAAATTGTTTATACCAATGTTCTCGTTAATAAATATCAATTTTTCTTCAAAAGTGTGGAATCCATAAAAGATTGGATGTAGGATATGTATGGTTGCCGCTACGGTGACCATGTCCGGAATATTTCTATTGTTTTCAATTTAGAACCACAAAGTATTGGAATCCACTTTCATGAATGAAATATCATCCTAAGGCATTTAAAGCGCGATTAAATATCCTTTTGTTTTGGTAATTAATGTTATTAGAGTTATGAATTTTTTTTTTTTTTTTTTTTGAAAAAAAGGAAATGAATCTTGATAGTGCGATATGATATGATATGAAAATATAATGATGAAAGATGATTTGATATAGAAATAGTAAAATAACAATTTGATATGATTGGTAGTTAAAAATATGTGAGCGGATGAATAGTAGAATTATGAAAAAATAGGTAAAATGATTGGTGATTTGAAGGGTTTCTTGAAAAATGGGTACAAGTGTTTGGTGGGAAAAAAATATGAAAGTGAGTGAACAAAGTGTATTTTTCTTAAATTTTCAAAAGTATTCACATTTTGTATAAAAAAGGTTCTTTACTAACGTCATGGCGAAAAGCTAGGTCTAATGAAGCCTTTATCTTGCAACTCAATTGTGTCTTTAGTTCCTTCGGTTCCAATGGAGCCATGCGGTATGGAGCTTTAGAAATTGAGACGTTCCTAGAAGTAGATCAATAACAAACTCAATCTCGCAGTCGGTTGGTAATACGGGAAGATCATCCAGGAAATACATCGGGATATTCTCTCACTATTGGAACATCATCAAGGGTTGGTTGATGTTGTTCGTCGATGCTCGTGACACTTACTAGGTATCCTTCACAACCTTGACTTCCAATAAACGTTACGCCTTTAGTGCCGATATCATTTGAAATCTAAAGCGAGTTGTGATTCCAAGGAAGGTAAATGGATCGTCTCCTAGAGGTTAAAATGTCATTGTCTTTACCTAACAATCAATTATAGCACCATACTTGACCACCAATCCATACCCAAAATTATATCATAGTCGTTCATTGTTAACACGATCAAATCAACATAAAGTTCTCTATTTTCTATTGGAATAACACAAGCTCTCAAAATTTGACTAGTTTTCTTGGAATCTCCCAAGGATTATTACATTATAACCTACTTGACTATATCGGGTGTCCTACTCAAGTATCCTCACATACCGGTGGATTCAAATGAATGAGTAAACTACGAGTCAAATATTACGAATATTGGGGTGTTAAAGATAAAAGTTTACCTATCACTACCGATAGGTTAGCCTCTACGTCTACTCTAGTGATATTAAATGCTCGGGCACATTCTTTTGTCCCGTAGAATTTAGCCTATTTGGGCACGCACTAGCAAAATGTCATGGCATGTCACACTAAAACATCTCCTGGTATCTATCGGGCAACTTCCAATATGTTGAGTCTTGCGGCTAGGCCAAAAAGGTAGTGGTATAGGTTCCTTACCCTAATCGACTCTGTAAGTCGATTTATGACATCATCTCGGTCGGCCAGATCGGTATAGGTGTCTCCCCTCCTTGATTTCTATCGCCACCACTACTCTCACCTCAGTTCTCACCATGAGTGAAATAATGTCTTAGGATAACCTACTAACACATGGCCAATATAATTTCATGAAACATAAAATAAATCGACAATAGAGTAAAACTTACATGGCATGGTGTGCTCCACAAGTTTTGAGTTCATGTACATGGATAGTCTCTGAGAACTGTAGCCGAGCTCTGATACCACTCTGTGACGCCCACCCCTATTGCTACTATTAGAAAATAATAAATAGCACAACTCGACCACAAAGCCTATTTAAAATGTGTAATTTTTTTTCTTTTCCTTGCGTAAATTTAATAAAGACGATCAATGAAATAAACCCCGTATTAATCGCAAAGAGATTTTATCATTTTGAGGCAAAAAGGCGATCAACTCTGTTTGTACGTAAACACGATGACTAGATATACCAACCCAAAACTCAAACCAGAGACACTATTTACATATTTTTACATTAGAGTTTCAAAAGTTATATAAGGTACGAGTTCGTCATATAACACAACAGAAGCCAAACCAAAATGAACCCAAAAACAAGCCCGACAGGTCTTCATCCATATCCATGATCCTCAAAACCTGACGAAGCTCCAGCATTGCCCAGTAAGCTAACAGGCTCAGGTATTGTCATGCTCACATGCAATGCATGAACTATATGAGCTAAAGCTCAGAAAGTAAAAATCATGCATGTCCAAAGAATAGTGATGCTTTTCCAACATGTAATGCTAACATGTAAAATCCATGAATTCAAAATACTTTTCTCAAATTATTTTCTTTCATTTGGGCCCCTGACCCAACTACTATGCACCGGAAAAGAGCTCTGCACACAACAATAATCAAATGGCCAATAATAGCAGTATGGATCTACGTGTGGACCATCCTCCCACGGCCCAGCCAAGGGTCCCCTACTTGCGTCCCTTGTGTCCGCCAAGAAGTATCCCACCCGCAGGCCATACACAGTACTCACAAATGGACCATCCTCCCGTGACCCACCAAGAGCCCATCTCCTATCTAGCTCTGTGTTCACCGGGAAGTATCTCACTTGCTATACCTAAACATATATCATAAGCACGCCCGGGCGTCTCGGTGCACTAGCGAGTGGTCAACAAAAAACCATTTTCTTCTAGAAAATATTTTCGTGCATGCAAACATCCTCTTGTAATATGCATGCACATGCAAATCTTGTGAATGACATGTTCAATGGCTCACCAAGTACCATATTGCAACATCATACAAGCAATTATGCAACATATAATATCCACGTATATTCCACAAGATACCACGGTCACATATAATACAATCAATTCAAATAATACTATGTTCATGCATTACGATTGCGGATGGATTTTTACTTACCTTTTACTTCTAGTAACATCTTACTCTTTGTTAGATACGTGATCTTTCCCATTCTAGTCAAAAACCAATTGACTATTACACAAAAGCTTCAACAGAGGCATAAGCCTCAAATGTAAACCTCCATAATCTTAACTAATCAAGTCTACTAAATCGACTCTTGCCTCAATTTTAATCAATCATAACCAATCTTTTGGCTTAATTGCGAGAAAATATCCTGTAACTTGGGGTAAAATGCATTTTTGGACTTTTGTTATTGGGTTTGCAAAATATGCCTGTATGTTTATCAAGTTTTGCAAAATATGCCCTATAAGTTTATAACGTTCGCAAAATTAGTCCTACAAGTTTTATACCGAAGCAATTGGTGTCCTATAAGTCTTGAGTTGATGCAAAATTGGTCTAGCGGAATAATTGCATATTTTCATAATACCAATTATACCCTTATTCATAAACATGGCTGATTTGACTAAGTGTCTTGCGTAAAATGGTATCGAGCCTTATGGAAGATCGCACCTCGACCCAATACATCCATATGGGTTGATGTTAAATTTGGACATCCTGATTTTAAAAATAGAGAAGTTCTCATTGATGAATGGGCTTGACTATGAGAATTTCAAAGAGAACCCTCGATCTTACAAAGGACTCATTCATTTTACTCCTTGAAATGAGTCTTGAAGGATCGGTGAAGATTGCTGGGATATGACCGATGCTAGTACGAAAAGTTCGGTCACATAAGGGGAATCACTTAAAGGAATTGTCGATGGTATGGCAAAACTATTCAAAATCCAGTTCATCCAAGACAAAGGTTATTTCAAGGATTAGAGGATGAAAAAAGAAAGAGATATAAACAAGCCCTCTATAGCTTGGAGTTCTTTGGATATTTGTCATATTGACGAATATATCAAGTTGTTCACCGAATACGGTGGAAATCCAAGATTGAGGAAAAAGAAGTTGCACTGACTATTCTTTGCCAAGATTCCAAGTCCCCTGGAGAGAAATGCTTATCGGGAATACAAGGGTGGAGTCAAGTAGAAAGCGTGTGGGCGAGAAAAATGTCTTTCCTAAAGGCCAAGTTATCTGAATGGTGTTACCAAGCAGCTCTATACAAGAATTACAAAAGATTAAGAGGAATTAACAAAACAGTTCCTCTATGTTGCGTGGATAATGATATCCCAACGAGTTGTGGGAGGTCAACCAAAGCGGCACAAGAAGAAGAAGGATAGAAGCCATCCATACCGCCGAGGAAAAAGAAGAAAAGAAGCGGTCTTCATGGAGACCTAGAAGGTTTCGGTCAAAACAAAAAGCCCGAAGTTATAAATCGGGCGGAGACCGGACCAAGCGGGAGTAGAGCCTCATCATCGAGGTTCTAATCAAGCGGTACTAGCAGAAATCCAGGGAGAAGAACTTTCGGGCGTGCTCACACTAGAGCCAATGAAAGTTTCAAAGATCTGTAATTGCTTTGGACATGCGGAGAAAGAGGGCATATCTCAACGGATTGCCCAGGACAATCAAAAAAACGAGGAGTCGGTTCGAGGCCACACCATAAATCGAAGAAGGTCTGTCTATTATCGAGATTTAATACGGTGTATCAATTTGAGGATATTCCCTCGGATGAAAGCATATATAAAGAAGAGATCTATTCGATGATGGAAGTGAATCCGATTGAGAATCGAGTGAAGAAGAAATTCTTCAATGAGACGGTCGGGGAGGATATGTCGGGATTCCTCTCTCACACTACGGCGTCTCATAAGACTCTTATGAGAATTATGAAGGAAGATCCAAAGCTTCAAATCTATGATGGATTTACAATTGGAGCGATGGAAAAGGCTTTGGATAAGATTGGCTTTCGTAATAGAAAACACCAAATTATCCACCGGGTAACAACCGGAGAATTTGCCATTCCAATGGAGTTTAGGAACGATCGAGATGCGGTTGGTCCCTATTAGAGAAATCCAGGAGATCAAAAGCGAGTTAAAAGAGAAGTTGCAAATACACTCTCATGGATTCATATTGGAGCCGTAAGAGTCATTATTAAAGCAACATTCAAAGAAGGAATAGATTCGCCACTCAATAACGGCTATATTTAACAAGCGAATCTTAAACCTCAAGGATTCATTCCTTGGAGCGATTCTGAGAAATTTGTATCTTTGGGAAATTGGCATTTAATGTCTATCCTAGAATTGCATACAATCGGGAGATCGAGATTTTAGTAGAGTCCTAACCCTTCATCAAGATTTCAAAAGAGTCGAGTTGATGAAAGAAGGAAGCAGACCTACTCGATCACATACAAGATATCCTATGCTCTCTCGAATACACATCATTGAAGTATTCTTGAGAAAGGAATTTATTGAAGTCCCAAGAATCTTCGAGGACTTTGCCAGGGTGGTTTTACCAGAGATTATGAGTCTCCAACCATCAAGGAGATCGATATGAAAATACATGATCAACCAGTCTTCAACAAAAGTCAAAGTCTCGAGTTGAGCCGGAAGGATGTCTTTCCAACAGACGAGAATGACGAGTAGCGCCGTTGGGAAGAAAAGAGACCAGAAATGCGATTCAGATCCGTATCCCGAGATGTTTTCAAAACAGTGGAGAGCTGAAATGTCCGAGATGAAGGATGGCGAGAAGTTGAAGTAATATTCGACATCACTCAAAAGGATAATATTTTTCCTTGTGATGTTCTGCATTATCTCCAACAACCTATAGTTGGAAGGTATCAAGGAAGCCTGAAGATAGGTGAAATTGAGCTAACTATCTCAGGAGTAGCAGGGAAAATCCCAGAGCAATTAATATTGGGAATTGAATTTCTTGAGGATCATAAACCTTGGGAAAGACTACAAGAAGGAATGGAATTCACGGTGGGCGATAAAAGATACGAGAATTAGATGACCACTAGTCCATTCTCCATATACATTTCTATCGGAATGTTATATGCTCGAATATAAGGCAGTATTTTGCCGCCTATATTGATTCAGTGCCGGAATATGTCTTGCAAAAGCCGGATGTTTTTCCTAAAGAAATTGGAGAAGATTTACCAGCTATTGCAGGAAGAGATTTCTCTAAGAGGATTCTTATCCTTAATAAGGGAATTAAACAAGCAGAAATCATGATCGGAGGCGCAGGCGGTACCCCATGGTATAAAGTAAAAATGCCACCAATCTATTTCCATGATGATACAGTGCGAGATGTTTTGCTAGGAAACAACTTCCTACAAACATTCAAAAGATTTACACAGAGAACGAGACAAGAAGACTTGTTTTCACAACCTTATGTGATCATAAGATCATTGTCCGTGAGATCGGGGAAGCATTTTACCGAAAAATGCCTATTAATTTTCGCAACAAGCGTGGTGATGAAGCCAAACTCCGAAATCCCAAAATGGCGGATCGAAGGAAATTTGGTGAAGCTTTATTATCCTATAGACAATTCGGTTCTCGAAAGGATAAGAAACTTTGGGATAATAACTTGTATTCATTCGAGTGCAAGGAGAAGAACGAGTTACTTAGAGGTTATTTCGAATTAAGGGTGAGCCTAATGGAGAATCCACAGAGTGACATAACCATTGAAGAACAAACATCACCCGAGGATATCAAGAAGAAAATCCAAAGGAATTATAATGAAGATCCTTTGGCAAGGTGGGACAAGAATGAGCTCAAAGCATCCTTAAAGGTTAAACCTGGAAAGGAGTACGAGTTCGTGAGATTCAAACCAATCCTTATGAACCGGGAGGATCGGGAGGATATGCGAGAAAATACTTAAGGAACATCTTGACCTTAAGTTGATTTCACCAGGAGTTTCTCCATACTGATCCAGGATTCTTAGTCAGAAACCATGGAGAAATCAAAAGAGGAAAGCCAAGACTTGTTATTAATTACAAGGGGATTAATAACATTTTGGAGTTCAACGGATACTATATCCCAAGTCGAGAACATCTGGTTAACTGCATCAAAGGTGCCAAGATATTCTCAAAGTTCGATTGCAAGTCTGGATTCTACCAGATTAAGATGGAGGAAGAAAGTAAGAAGTTTGACTTTCTCTACACCACAGGGACACTATATTTGGAACGTGATGCCTATGGGATTGGCTAACGCACCCCAAATATATCAAAGAAAGATGGATAATCTCTTCAAAGATTATTTCAGTTTCATGTTTGTATATATTGATGACATTCTTATCGCATCAAAAACATGAAGGAGCGTCTCAAACATTTGGAGATATTTTCGGATGTATGACACAAAGAAGGATTAGTGCTTTTTTGGGAAGAAGAAGCGAGAATTGCAACAAGACAGATTGAATTCCTCGGAATTGAAATCGATGAATGCGGGAATTATTCTACGAGAATCATATTGTAGAAAAGATGGGGATTTCCGGATACACTGTTTGAAAGACAAGAAGCGACTTGAGTTTTCTTGGAGTTGTTAATTTTGTTGAGATGTTCATTAACAATCGGCATATTACGGGGAAGGTGTTAGCCCATTGCTAAAAAAAAGATGCGATATTCAAATGGGAAGATGAACATCAAGAAGGAATTAAGCAACTTAAAGAAGTTTGTAAAAAGCTTCCAAAGCTTGCGATTCCCAAGACGAGGACGAATCGGTTCTTTACACGGATGCAGTGATGATTGGTGGCGCAGTTCTTACGAAAGTCACACCAAACGAGGAAGTGCCATGCGATATCTTTGCGGCGGTTTATTCACCCCTAGTGAAGCAACTCGGTGGCATATTAACGAGAAAGAATTCTTTGCAATCGAGAAAGGCTTTTAAAAAATGGCATCTATTTTTTTGGCTAAAAAGTTTACTTTAAAAATTGATAATTCAAGTGTCAAGGCTTTTTCGAAAAACAAAATTGAATCAAAACCGAGAAAAGACTCGATTACTTAGATGGCAAGCTGAATGTCAATATTATGATTATGATATTGTCATTATAAAATCTCATGAAAATATTCTTGCGATTTCTTGACAAACGAGATGGAAGGATGCGTTCTTTGTGAGGTCCTTAAACGAGTAAGACATCTCAGGGAAAACCTGGAGAGTCTAGAACGAGATTTTGGGACGTTATGTCTCAATGCAGGAGTTGCCGGGCGATTCAATAGTGACCGGAAATACGTTTCTAGTCAAAATACGAGCATGTCGGTTCGCTCAAGGACAATTGTTCTTAGCTACCGCAAGGGCCTCTCTTCCAGCCGCATCTCCTACGGTGCAAAAAGGGGCCGAG
Source organism: Rehmannia glutinosa (assembly GCA_016081115.2). Classification (NCBI taxonomy): domain Eukaryota; kingdom Viridiplantae; phylum Streptophyta; class Magnoliopsida; order Lamiales; family Orobanchaceae; genus Rehmannia; species Rehmannia glutinosa. Next base: position 28,158 of record JABTTQ020000255.1, read on the forward strand.
AGAGTACGGGCTCTAACCCGGAGGTTATGGATTCAAGTACCATAATCACAAGTGTTGCGGGTGATGCACCCCACGAAGATGTACAAAGCGTAGCGAATGTTGAAGCTCCAGGTGTCACAACCCGAGTTTTCAAGTCAACCCAAAGACCTCGGGGTAAAAGAGGGAGAGTTGAATATTAGGCCACAGACAGGAAAATCTAAGGTTCAAACTGACGAGGTTAAGATTTCTCCTATGCGGGTATATCGAGGCAATGGGAGAAACTAGTTACAAGACAAGGTATTAACCGAGAAAAGAAGCAGTGGTTGATATCTCAGGCAAGTATCCCGAGTTTGGATGAAACCAGGAAGTCATCCAAATGAAGTACGGGAATGGTATACTTTTGGAGCTTTAGCTTCAATTTATACCGTGTCACCAGGATTCCCGAGAAATTTCAAAATTACCGAAATGGATTGGGAAGCGATTTACGAGACTGGGCCAATAATCCACACTTGGCTAGAGGAGATATTTTGAAGCGTATTTTATCGGTCTGACTCTGAACCAAAAAGAAAGGCTTTAATGAAGCTTTTCATTTCATCAAGCTAAGAAGACCGGATGGAAATGCTTTAAAATACATTAAGCGCCTTCAGGAAGAAGGACCGATGTTAGTAGGAGCATTTTTCAAGACGAAGCTTCTACCAGGCGAGCATGGGGTCTTTGGGTTTGTCTAATCGAAATGGACAAGGTCAAATATCCATTCAAGTTCTTCCAAAATTCGGCAAATGGATCTTTCCTTTTGAATTCGATGTTGGATCAACCACGGGATTTGCGGAGGAACTCTTCGAGACCAAAAGAAGAATTCTCTGGGAAAACAAGATTCCGGCAAGCAAAGAAACTTACAGGAAATTTCGTAATATGGCGCATGTTGGTGATGGATCGATAGGATCTGTCAAGCATGCCCTGAACAGAAGAAACCCGAGTTTGGGAAAGATTTTCGACCCAAACCCGACCGACAAGACCACTGGCAATTTGGAAAGGACAAGGGCCCGACTCACAAAACGCGTTTTCCTCGGGGACCACGCAAACCAACTTTTTAGAAGATTCCCGACAACTTTCACATGGGTTGAGTCACGCGGAAGGAAAAGAAAACCACCGGGCGAGGCAATAATGCGAGGATATGACGTAAGCGGTGGACGTCATATATATCGCCAAGATTTGAAGTCCGCCTTTGAAGTCCGGACTTACCTCTATAAAATGCAGGATTTGAAGGAAGGCGAGGATATCGAACATTTTCCTTAGTTTTCTTACAATAAAATCGAGTGAAAAATTTGTAATATTTTGAGTGTTTTAGTTTTAAGTTTTATGTATTTACGAGTGAAAGCCTCATCTATGAGAGGCTAAACCAAAGATTCTCCTCCCAAAAGGAGATTACTAATGTAATAAATATTTCAATAAGTTCTTAATAAAAAGGGGCTTTTTGCTTCAACATGTCTTCATAATGTTCCATTAATTCATCCGTTTAAGAATTACTTATACGCTGGAGTAGGAAACGAACCAAAGGCTATCTTTGAGCAATTTGAAGGAGTCGGATAACTTGCGATCATCTTCCCGAGGGTGAGGTTGACAGTGAGGAGTTTGTTTGTCAAAAGATCTGGGGGCATTAATTTTCCATTGGTGGTGTTGCGAACCATTTAACCCGGTCTTTGTTTTGGTCAAAGAAGGTATGACTTTTAAGGGATTTATTAATTTCACGGAAGCATGTTCATACCGATATGGTCGTAATGGACTATATCTGTTTTATCAAAACCTTAGTCCGAAATCAATTTTGGATTATGAAGCATTTGAAGTATGTCCTATTGAGTTTTATAGGTGGAAACCCGACATGATCCACTTAAAACCTCCGAATAGAGACTGGATCTAAGTAGGTGTAACAACGCCACGAAACGGAATAGGTGTCGAGGAAAATGTAAATCTTCATAATTTATGAAATTTGAGTCTATTGAAAATAGCTATGATATGAAAGGATTGAAATTGCTAATTCTCGAGAGTTATAGGCTATAATTGCTACCTTTGGAAAGATAATGGACCAAAGCGCTATTTGGATATAAGGGCAAAATTGTCCAGGGTATAAGTTAAAGGGCAAAAGCGCAAAACGGCCTAAGTTATAGGGCATATTTTGCTATTAAGCCCAATCTTTTCCACAACAGTTTAGCATTACTCAGGTCATAGAATTCTAACAATTATATATTTCATATCAAAGCTTCCTAAAGCTAGTTTGCCCCATTCAAAATTCCAAAACTCAACTCAATGGAAATCTTGTTACCTATTTTTTTTTTTTTTTTCTGAATATCAAAAATCATCATATTAACTATTTTCTTTTATATATATATATATATAAGTAATTCCATACACAACTAAGGTATAATTTACTTCCGATTATTAGTTCCAAGTTTAAAATATATATATTATAGCTTAAAAATATAACTTTTATTCCAATTTTATTATAATCCTCCGATTTAGAATTAATAAGAAAGGATAAAATCCATTTGAGAAGCATAATACTTATCAATATTTTTACTCTAATTCTTTTCTTTCTCGACACATACTCTTTTTCCATGTTTTTGTTTTCTTCTCGGTTAAGCCTGCTGAGTGTGTGTATTTGTGTTTTCTAGAAGTCAAGTTATACTTATCAATCTCTCATGTGGCTTACGGCGGTGAAAGTCTTATATAAGTTAATATATTAACTACACGTGTAACTTTTAATTGTATTTGTGATTAACTTATATATACATATGTAGTACAGGTATATCTCTACTCATAAATTAATTAAGTGGGAGTTTCAGTTTTCATATATATATATATATATATATAGATATATGATGTGTAAGTTAAGTTATCTCTATTTCTAATACACTTTTCATATGTTAAGAGTAAAAATTAATTCTCCTTTATCATGTATATAAACTGCATCATCAGTGCGATATATATTTATATTTATATATATGATTACAATATGTAACTAGTATGCATGTGATTAGTTATATATGTATTACGTATATTTACATATATGGATAACACATAATTATATATATATATACCCATTAGAGCCCATCATTTAATAATTATTAATTCTCTATTTAATTTATTCGCCTTTATATTCCCGTATATACACATCAATGCCATTTTCTACTTTTAAGTTTATCATGTGCAACTTTGTAACTCTCATACTTCTAATATTACCATGTGTAGCCCAATGGCATTTACCAGTTTGACACCTAGATGTTATCATTTAAATATATGATCAATTTCTTAATTTAGTAATCCAACTACTAGTACTGTACGAGAGTTCCAAATTATAAAATTAGTCATGCCATCTAAATGAAATAAATTATGCAAATACCAATTTCAATGCAAGTGGAACATAAACAACCTGCGGTGCATGAACTATATTGACCAAATGAGTAAGTGAAAGGCTCGGGTATTACATAACAATACACTACTGAATACTTATATTATCACCAAATATTGGACAAGTATATACCAAAATATAATTTCAGGGTACCGTAATGGAATTATTTTTATACCATATTTTTATGGTTATAAAGCATCAAGTCCGCATATGTATACACCAAAATCTGATTCCAATGTACAATATTGTCAATATTTTTATACCAACTTAAGTACCGGTGTTTAGTCTGAAATAAACATACAAACACGCCATATTTCATGTTATATTAGCACCAAAATATGCACATATATACACGAAATAATGCGTTCGAGAGCACAATATTATAAACATTTGTACACCAAAATATTGCGTCAATTAAGAGTGAGAATCCGTTTTTTCCTCATTATTAGGCGTATCTGTTATGAAAATCGATATTGAATATATCCCTTGATTTTAGGAAAGTAAATATGGTATTATTTTTACACCATTTTGATAGTTACCGATTTGCCCTTTTTACACATAAAATAAATGAAAAATGGTGTATTTTTAGGTCTAATCTGAACCATTGATTGAATAGGATGGATGGATGAGATCTCTCGACATCGCCACATAAAAGTAAGAGGTCGCCACATGAGATCCTATTCCTACATACATATATATAATATATATAAGGTACTCCCATCTCTCTCTATATACTCATGTGGCCCCCTTCTCTTTTTCTCTCTTCTTACATCCCACACATCCCCCCCTTTATCTCCTCATAGGAAAAACAAATACTTAAAGAAATGATACTTTAAAAACGTATACCTTTCTTAGAATTGATATTTTTTTAATAAAAAGTGATACTTTGTTTTTAATAAGAAGTGATTTTTTGATATACTTTTTTAATAAGAAGTGATATTTTTTTATAAGAAGTGATACGTAAATAAGAATTGATACTTTTTTTTAAAATAAAAGTGATTCTTTTCTTTAATAAGAAGTGATATTTATTTTAATAAGAAGTGATACTTTTTTAAATAAGAATAAATATTTTTAAATAAAAAGTGATACATTTTCATTAATAAGAAGTGATATTTGTTTTATTAAGAAGTGAAACTTTTTAAATTATAAATGATAATTTTTTTAATAAAAAATGATACATTTCTAAGTAAAAGTAATATTTGTTTTAATAAAAAGTGACCATCTGCTGCAGATCAAGACAAAAACGACCAAGAAGTGAAGTTTGAAAATACATCTATCTCTTCAACGGATTCATTTTCGAATTATAACTATAAAAGGCTGAGGAATTTAAGAGATAGTACACTGATGCAACTCAAGACACAAAAGAGAAATCACGCAATCTCTGCAAAATACTCTCAAGCTAAACATTCAACCCTCAAGCCTAAAACTCGAAGGAAATCAATCCAACACACTTAGTGAAGGAAAGACAACTTTAATTTGTTGAAGAGGAAATATTTGTTGAAAGACAAGGGTCCGCACATCCAAAGTTCAAGGAAGTGCAGTGAGGTTCCAGTTCGAACTAAAGCTTTGGACTTGTTGGAGGGTTGGGTGATCAAATCCAAAAGTCTGAAGGAGATGAAGTAGCGGGACAACCGTCTTGTGAAGAGTCGAGTCCGGAAGCAAAACCAGTTTGTGTGATCAAGAACTAGCTTGGAGTGTCATCATTTTGTAACAAAGTCATCATTTCTTAGTGGATTACCTCTGGGGTTGGAGAAGAGTGGATTAAAGGAATTGCCCATCCTCGAACCACTATGAAAATTGCTCTGTGTTTTTACATTCAAAGACTTTAATTCTTGCATATCTTATTTGTTGTTTGTTAAATTTGCTAAGTCCGATAATAATAACTAACCATAAAACAAGTATTGAAAACTTATTTTAATCAAAAGGTGAAAGACTTCTGCTGAAAAACTAGGTCTACTGTTTTTATAAAAGAGTCAACTTCTCAGCTGAGTTATCTTATCAATAGCTCTCTCGAGTCTGTTGAGTGGCTAATAGGGCTGTGCACGGGACTCGGAGATTACCGAAACCGAACCGATATCCGGACCGAAAGATCTCCAAACCGAAAATATCCGTTGACTTTTTACTTTCCCGAACTGTCACTGCATCGAAAATATTTATGGTACGGTTCGAAATTTTTCAAATACCCATACCGAGAACCGCATCGAACCACTCAACCGGGACCCGAAGTTAGAACCGATTTTAAAGATTTTATATAAATACATATACATTATTTCTATGTTGTTAAACAAATGAAATTAAATTGATTATAAAGCATATTTATGAAAAAACCATATCTTTGCAACTATTATGAATTTTAAAAAACTTTGATATTAATAATAGAGTAAATCATTTGAAATTGAAATTAGTTAAATGATTAGTAAATTGCACTTAAAAGAGAAATAAGTAATAGTACCATATTATAACAATATAAAAAATTCATATTTTAATTTTTTACCACATCACATAAAATTATAAATGGAATTTTATTGATTATGTTAAGTTGTTAAGTATGAGACATTGAGATTATAAATTTATACAAGTTTTTATTTCAAGTTAATTTATAAAAATTATTAGTTAATTATATCTGTTCTATGTCAATATAAGGACAATTACCCAAAGAATAGACTATTATTGTATTATAGAGGTTATTAAGTTTAGAATTTTGGATTGTGTTACCTATTATAATTTTAGTTTTTATTTTGAGTCTACGCTAAAAAGAGACTAGAACTCTAGAAGTATATCCAGTTAGGTGATTTTATATTGATTTGTTTTTCATTTTTTTCTCCAAATTTGTATGTTTTATTTATGGCTAATCTCGAATCTCCGTCTCGAACCGAACGTGCCGCCCCGTCCCATTAGTACCGAATCTCGTCCGAACCGTACCAAACTTTTGGTATGGTTCGGGACGGAGATTTTTTTCTATGGTTCGGTTTGGAGATTTATTTTTAGAATCTCCGAACTTCGGGATTCAGTTCGAAATTTCGAAATCTCCGAACCGTCCCGCACCGTGCACACCCCTAGTGGCTAACGCCATTGTGAAGGTTGGACTAAGTTGTCTCTCAAGCACCCAAGTTGACTTGTGTCTAAAACTCTTGATTTAAAAAAAAAGACTAAAATCAAAAATTTGGTAAAGTCTATCCAACCCCTGACTTTACATTATCACCTATTGGGACCTACATTAGGCTAAATCTTTTGATTCTAGGACATGATCGAAATTGTGGATTCATTATAGCTCTAGTTTGATTGTTTTATCATAATTGGTTTCTTGTGATCTATTTATGAATTCATGTGCTTATTTTCGTAGATTATTTGACCAACAATTTGCATGCTTAAATTATTAGTTCATAATCCGGAAGATGAGATCTAACATTAGATAAGTCACGCCCCACACACACAGGACGCGACGACAATCCACAACTTAAATACAAATAAATCAAACGATCTGAAGACGAATATCAACGAAAACCCAATGAAACAGAGTCAAATAGCGGCGGAAATAAAGAACAAGTACGATTTACAACTTACAATCCAACAAACATCCAAATTACATCCCCGGAATCAACTAAAGATAACAACTTAATAGTCAAAGGGTCATACGCCCCGCCGATTCTGACCAGGAATGAAAAGAGAATAAAAGAGTCCAAGAAAATACAAGAAATAAGTCCAAAGAACATCAACAACAATAGATAGTAAGTCCAACAAGCGGAGCACGGGAGCTCGGTCGTGGTAGGTTCAACATCTTTAACAAAGTCCTCATCTAAAGGTTAAAAAACATGAGGGGATGAGACGAGAAATCCCGATGGATGGGGTGATCGTGTGTAAGTGTGGCGATATATATAGTTAATGTGGGAAAAAACAGTTGTATGAAAACACGTGAGATATGATGCATGAATTCACACACGATCCACAAGCGTCGTGATAAAATATTTAAGTAATATACTTATACGATTTAAGAAAACATTCGTGGTCACACAAACACTATGTGATTCAAAGCAAGACAGTAGGATTGCGCACGGAATGTAACGCCAATCCTATGCAAGACAATTAATGGTTGCATACGGATTTGTAGCGCCAACCAATGCAATACAAGTAGCGGTTGCGTCTGATTTGTAGCGCCAACCAAGCGGGTCCGATTAACTCAAGAATCGTGTGGATCGAACAACGATTCCTTCGTTCTTCCTTGTAACTCCCAGTCAAGGGGTTTTTGAGAAAATAAAATATTTTAATTAATAATTAAAGTCAGAGGGTCCAGGGCTGTTTCCTTAAAAGAAAATAATTTGAGTTAGGTCCTTGTTAAAAGGAAAATTTACCATTAGCCCCGTTTTGTAAAAACCAATACTTTTGGGGTTAAAATTGAATAAATAAATGTCCCGACCTTGAAAAATTATGAGGTCAGTTTCTAAATCTCTAAATTGTTCAGATATTTAGGTTTTTAAAGTTTTGAGGTCGAGTTTTTATAAAATTCTCACATTGGCCCCAAATTTGTTAAAATTGTCATTTCGGACCTTAAGTTTAAAATAACAGGAACTCACAAACCGGAAGGGCTTTTGACGTGATTATAGTTGGAAAATGTCACTAAGGTTAGTAAGATATTGGGGTAAAAGCAGTTTTTAAAAGAAATAATTGTAGGTCCTTTAACGTTTGAAAATCTCATTTTTGTCTCATTTTGAAATAATTGCCTTTAAGGCTTTTAGGGGTCCAATTGATATGAAATTTGAACCTTGGGTCCAAAATATAATTAAGTTATAGTTATATTAGTAATTCCAGGTACATGGGCTGTATAAGTCCTGGAAATTTCATTTGGGTTCTCAAGTTTAATCTTTTACAATTCGGTCCCTCAATTTTAGTAAAATTACTTTACAAGCTCTATACACTTGGATTTTTGGAATGCATTTAAAATATGTCATTTCCAGTCCCTTAAGAGTTAAAATTTCAAATTTTAAAATTAAGGTCTGGTACAGTTTTAAAAATTACAAAGTAGCCCTTAAACTTCTCAAATTTTACAATCTAGTCCTTGGGCTTTTAAATGTTGATTTTATTTATCTTAAAACTCTTAAAACTTTATTAAAATGTCCAAAAGTTATTTTTGAACCTGAGTACAGTCCCAAAATTCAAAATTTGCAGAAGGGTCCCTTAAGTTTTATTTTCTTGCAATTAAGTCCACCAACTTTCCATTTTTGCATTTTAAGTCCAAAAATTGAAATTTAATCATTTTGCTCGACTTTTCCAGGTTATAAGTCATCCAAAACATGGATTTCAAAGATCATACACATGCATGTCCAATTCATACAAGAATTCATAAAATAGAACATTAAATTGTACATGCATGCACCTAAATTTCAATAAATAGCATTTTTGAGCAACATTTGAGAAATTTCATAACTTGATACATAAAAATACATATCTCAAGTGCTCATGATCAAAACACTACATGCATTTAACAAAATCCCTAGAAGTTGAAAGCATTTTTCCACCCACCTTAAATTTGGAGAGTTGTGAAATAAAAGGATAAATTTCACAACTTGGTATGAAGTCACTTAGGTCAGCCCCTAAGTCAAGAAATATCAAAAATTTAGAGTTAGGAAAAATGAGTGAAAAATTAAGAAGAAAAAAAGAAGATAAGAAAATTGGAAATACTACACTTTACCTTGTGTAGTAGGTGATTTGAAACTAGTTGAAGCTTCAAGTTTGGGATTTTGGTTCACCTTGAGAATCACCTAAAGTCAGCCCCTATTTCTAAAAATAAAATAAAGGGTGTTAAAATTTGAAGAAAATAAGGAGAAGAAGAAAGAAGGGCTCTAGTGTCCAAATCTTACCTTGTAGCCCAATTTCTCTACTAATTATTCTTCAAGTCTTCTAAATTCACCACCATGCATGCATGTCTTCAAGTAGTCTTCTAAGTACCTCAAAATCCAAAATTCAAACTTAAATTAAGAAGAGAAGGTGATGAGTAGTAAGGTATCAAGTTGAATTGAGGAATGAAATTTCTTACCTTTGAGATAGGGGGTTCGAATTTTATGGTTTTAAGTAGGAAGAATGTTTGTTTTGGTTTAGATGCTTAAAGAAAGAAAGAGTGTTTGATGATAGGAAGAAGATGTTCTTGAAGGTATGCTTGAAGATGTGAAGGACTTGTGTTTGAATATATGAAGATGTGAAGAAATGGTACTTGAAGATTTGAAGATATGAAGAATTTGGTATTTGAAGATTTGAAGATATGAAGAGTTGGTGTTTGAAGATTCTAAGATGTGAATGATTTTTAGAGAGAGATTAGAGAGAAGGAGGAGAATTTTGCTTGGAGATCAAAATGTGTTGGATAAAATGAACAAATTTTGTTCATTTTTTGCCATATTGGCCATCCACTTTGAGTGAGAGAGGGGGAGAAATTTTTTGTTTAATTTGTGTCTTGAATTTTACTTCTTGCATGGGAGACAAAATGCAAGTCAAAGTATGGGCTTGAATGGTGTTGGAGAATATTGAGAAGAATGTTGGTTAAGTGGAAGATGTTGGGAAAAATAGTAATAAAGAATTGATGTATAAGATAATGTGTATAATGTTTGAATTAATGGTGTAATTATACACAAAATGACTAATATAAGGTGTAAGTGTACATGAGTTGGGAGATATTTCTACACCAAAAATCTCATCACTATTGCCGTCCACTTAAGGGTATTTTGGTAATTCCATATATATTTTTTTGTCCCAAATTTGATGATAATAGATGAATAATATCAATCTCCAAATTAATTAGTGATTTTCTTGATCACTTATAAGTCTCAAATCACTTAATCTAAATCAAATTCTTAATTCTAAAAAGTCTCTAAAATAAATAGTCTCTTAAAATTATAAGGTGACTAATAAATACAAAAATAGTAATAATGATCAATCAAGTGATCATAAATGCAAATATAATTAATAAATGATCATGAACACAAGTAATAAATAAAATGAAATAAATTGCAAAATATATATCATTAATATTTACCCGAAATCAAAGTGACGCGGTAAAATAGTCGATCAAATACATAGACGATAAAAGATCAATTACATGCTCGGAAAAATCGGGGCCTCACATAAGCGGATTCATAGCATAAACGGGTGTAGAGTCGGGAGGCTTACGATGTTTGTGGGGGTTTTCTTTAATTCTCTATGCTTTTGGGAGTTGATATTAATTGTTGAATAAGGATATTAGAAATTCATATTGATCTACGTTTATTTTCTTTGGGAGAGGGAATAAGCTACGTTAGGAATTTAAACCCATAGATACACGAAAATTGGTTTTGGTGAAACACTAATTGGAATTAATATTGATGAAGCATGTTAAGATCATAGTCCTAAGATTGCTTTTTGTGATTATTTGAATCTTGTGAAGTTTGATGAATTATAATACTTTAGAAATTTTAGTTTAATAATTTTAGGGTTAATTAGATACGATTCTTGGAATACGAGATTTGTGGTACTTTATATGCCATCAATCCCTTGAATATGACCTTGCTTGCCACTATCTATAGATAGTAACAAGAATTGTATCCACTATAACATAAATGATATTAAGTAACACTCAAAAAAATGTTACCTAATGACTATAAAATGTTACTATAGACAATAGGTAAAGACTTTTATGGCGGCTTGATTGCCGTCTTGCTACCTATAGTCTAAGGTATCACTTTTATTAGCTTTTAGTAACACTTTTCTAAGTGTTACATTAAGTTTTTCTATTGGTAACACTTTGAAGCAATATTTCTAAAGTGTTATATATGAATATTATGTAACACTTTTTGTAACACTTTTTATATTTATAACACTTTAAAAAAATACTTCTAAAGATGTTAGATATGAATCTTATGTAACACTTCGTAGAAATACTATTTTTTGCCACCAAGTAGATTCGAACCCACAACCTGTTATGTATGGAAGTGGCAATTTGCCACTAAGCTAAGTTGATTCTTATTACAACTTCTTCTTTGTTTTATATATACACACAAACACACACACACACACACACACACACATATATATATATATATTATGTATATATAATATATATTTTATATAATAAAGATTATATTTTATAATATATGTATTTAAATTATATTATACATTGTATATATCAACTTTTATATTATATAGTATATAGTTTGAAAATCATATTATATTTTATATTAAAGGACACAACAAATTAAAAATATAAAAATATATAAAATAAATTTATCATTGATAAATATTGATCAGTAAAAATAAAAAATATATAAAATATAAAATTAATTTTGACAGATTAAAAAAGTCCTAACAAAAGAGAAAAATTAAATAATAAAGAAAATAACGAAAAAATAATTAACCGCGGAAAAAATTCCTAAGTAATTACCGACAACATCAATTTTTATTTGTAATTTTTTTAAAAAAGTAAAAAAAGGTTAACGATGAAATTGGTCTCCGTTAGTAAAAATTAAAAAATAAATAAATAATAATAATAAAATATTTACATGCGCATTTTCCGCTGGTATTAAGACGGAATTAATTACCTTCGTTTAAAATTAAAAAATAAAAGCAAAAGTAAACTACTTTGTAAAAAGAAAACAAAAATTCATTAAAAAAATAGAGTTCATGATGTCTACAATTTTTAGGTTTCGTGACATCAATTAATTAAATAAATCTTTGACATGATTTAATGATAGTTATATAATTTTGTGTTACTAAAATATAGCTTAAAAGTATTACAATCAATAAAATATAATGTTGCCAAGAGTGCTTCTTAAATAAAGTGATACCTATTTGCGATACAAAAGAAATAACAACAAAAAGTGATACTCAAAAAGTGTTACTTATATAAAAGTGTTACATATAAGCGTTACATATTTGATAAAAGTGTTACCTATTTGCATTACAAAAGAAATAACTAAAAAAGTGATACTTAAAAGTGTTACTTATATAAAAGTGTTATATATAAGTGTTACATATTGATAGAGTGCTACAAAAGTGTTACATAAATATTGTAATGTAAAAAGTGTTACAAACATGTGTCACATATGTACCTTATGTAAAAAGTGCTACAAAATTTGTGTTACCTAATGTCATTTATGTTGTAGTGATCTAACATAATAAAAATTTTCATAAGCATTCATATTTTGGGGTAAAAGAAATTTCCCTAGCTTAAACGAAAATAAAATTTTTCCTTAAGGAATCGCTACCTTAGCCTAACATAATTGTTTGCAAATCCATAGACAAAATTGTAAACAAAGAGTTAAACATCGAATTAATAATGAAACGAAAAGATCTAGACTATGATGATGAAACCCTCTTGAGTAGATGGGTCTTGTCTTTACACGGCCATATTAAATTACACGGGGCTGGTCGTGTGAATGTATTTTCTTGTTTTTTTCGCGTCTTCGTTCCTCCCTTGGCTTTTGACATTCCGGGGTTCAGGTCATTCTCGATATCCTTCAAATATAGCTCGATTTCCTACAAAAGTACACAACAATACGCAGATCACGCCCACTAAGAGAAACTAACCCAAACACACTTAATATCCATGAAAATGTATTAATAATATGCTCAAATATACCTCTAAATGCATGGATACTTTACACTTATCAGTAGACATAAAAGAACTAAACGTGCAATATTTTTGTACAAATAAAGCAACAATGTCATAGTAACGAAGCAAGAAAAATAAAATAAAATTGTGTCTAATCAAAATAAATACATGCAAATTCCATTTATTGTAGCCGTAAAAAAACTAAATGTGCTACATTTTGGTACAAACAAAAGCAATAAAGTCACACCAAATAAGCAAGAAAAAATTCGTGTATAATTAACGTAAGCGTTGTAACTGGAAAAAAAAATAAGTCAACCAGTCATTAAGCAACTAAAGAATGCAACTATTCGACTTTGATACTGACAAACATTCAATAATTTTACATAATATAGGCAACCATTGGAAATACAAAAAATAGATGCAAAGACAGGTAGAAGGATTACCTGTTGTATTTGATACTGACGAACTTTCGCCTATATATCCATCCATATGCGATTTGACGTCGATCAATTATTTTATAGTTCTTGTATTTTTATGCTGATTTTATGTTTTACATAATTTATGAAGGAGAATGGGAAGTTATGGATGTTTAGTTGTTGTAATCGTGATTATATTGTATAGGATATTTGTAGATTCCTGAAAGATTTGGTTACAAATGATGTATCAAATGGTTGCTTACACTGTATCGAATGAGTGTGATGAATTGGATGCGAGGGAATTAGTAAATTTTTCCATATCTACATTGTAACCGCTCTTATTTAATTTAATTTGTGTTTTTTCTTTTTAACTAATTTACCCTTAACTATTTTTATTAAGGCAAGAAATATAATTAATAATGGTTTCATATGAGCCACTGATTGAAAAAGATTGATGGACATGATATGTCTTTACGTTCTTACTCCAGGACCTGAATTCATATAACACAACCGCTATTCATATAAAATAAATTTGAACAAATAAAGAAATTTAAGCAAACTAGTTGAGGAAACAAATTTTAAAGTGAAAATCGAAAACCAATCTTGACCTGTTTATAATAGGCAAAAAACTCATATAGGACCGTCTTACTGGTCTAAACCGTAAGATGGATTCTATTGACCCAGATCCTCGTTGACTGGTCCATGGGACGAGCCACACCGCTCCTTTTTTTTTCTTGTTTTTCTTCCTTAGTTAAAGTAACAATTTTATGAGAAAAAATATCGGTTTTTTAGATAAATTATCATATTTTTTAATATAACCACAGATTATGATTACCTTACAGTGAAGGAAAAATAAATATATCAGAGTTAAAGTAACACCCTTATGAGTAAATATATATATATATATTTTGAGATGAAATATCATGTTTTAAGGTAAAAGTATCTGTTTCTTTAAATAAACTATCACGTTTTATAATATAGTCATATATTATGAATTCAATACAAAGAAAGATGAATAATAAATATGATAGAGTTAAAGTAATACTTTTAGAGCATTCCCAAGAGACTCTTTAAATTTAAAGAGCATTTCTTTCAAAATAAAGAGCATCTTTAAATTTAAAGAGTGATATTTTTTACATCTTCCACACTCTATTTATATTTGACTCTTTATTTTGTCTTTTTTTCAATAATAATTTATTATACATAGGATATTAAAAGTAATTTATGATAATTTTCAAAATTTTGTGTTATTTTTGAGAGTGACATTCAAAAAGATCATTCAAAGTGCAAGAAATATAATGCAATTAATTATAGAGAGTTGTTTTGGCTCTCCAAATTTGGAGAGTGAAAACTCATTCTCTAAATTTAAAAGTTAAAATAAAGAGTTTGTTAGAGAAGGTTTTGGTTGATGACTCTTCAAAATAAAGAGCATTTCCGAATTAGAGAGTCTCTTGGGGATGCTCTTATAAGTAAAAGTATTTGTTTTTTGAGATAAAGTAACATATTTTTTAATATAGTCACAAATTATGAATATATTACAATAAAAAATATATATAAGATTTAAAGTAACACTTTTATACGCTAAAGTATCTATTTTTTGAGATAAACTATCATTTTTAATATAGTCACAAATTAAGAATGAAGGAAAGAAGGAAAAATAAAAAAGTAAATATGATATAGTTAAAGCAACACTTTTATAAGTAAAAATATCCGTTTTTGATATAAAGTATCATGTTCTTTAATACAATCACATATTAGGAATTCAATACATCTAAGAAGGAAAAATATATTTGACAAGAGTTAAAATAACACTTTTATGAGATAAAGTATCACTTTTTTGAGATAAAATATCATGTTCTCTAAGACGGTGAAGAAGGAAAATAAATATGACCAAACTTTGGGAATTTGTAATAATTTATGAATGAATTTTACTCATTGTTTTGGGAAAGGAATGAGTTATATTCATTGGTTATCAAATGAGAAACAACAAGACCAGGGAAGGTGGTCAGTGGTAGAATAGTCTTTCTGCCATGGTATAGACCCGAGTTTGATTCCCGGCTAGCACATTCAGCGTGTGCTGAATCTCTTTATAATAATCAAAACCCACAAATGAGATCTCTAATTCCATGACACCAACGAGATCTCCTATTTCTGCTGTGTTGAATATGGTATTTCGATTTGTTAGGTAAGTATTATGTTTATAAAACGATGTCATTACTATATATTTATAATTAGTTAATGTAATGAAATATCGTGAAAGAATAGGAGATTAATTCGGAGTGCAAACCAACCCAATCTATATATACTTAAATTTGAACTCAGCTACACATTCACCGTTCTTATCTACACAAGGATGGCGCCCGCATTTAGGACACAAGAACCCAAAAACTTATTTGTCAACCAGACATTGAAAAATTGATTTTAAGAGTTATTTGTCGGGTTACACTAAGCCTAAAACTAATGCACTCTTGTCACGGGTGTGGCAAAATAGTTCCATTTAAAGAATAGTCAATCAAGTTGTCTCAATCTAAATCATATTGAGCCAAGTCACCCAACCAACTTGTCACTCTTTAGTCAAATCAAAAATTGTCAGCATTCGAGGCAATGATTGTTAAACCAGAAATTAATTAATGTACTATACCTAAATAAATGGTCGTCAGAATATTTATTTAATCATATGTATTTTGGAACAATTTGCATATTAGACTTTATAATCACGTTTTATTACCTGGAATCGAGCCTTATCTTGCTCATTTATATTGAAAGCATCTTGTAATATAATTGTAGTTTATTTAATATAAAAAAGAATTGTTGACACGATGAACAAATATGGGTGTTTGTATATAAAACAATACTAACTGCATATTAAATGATGTTAATGTACGCTGGCGGAGCTAGGGGCTAATCTGGCCCTGACCCCTTCCCCCAAATATATTTTTTACTATGTAAATTTTTTTAAGAAATTTTTTTATTAGGTATTTATATGTATGTTTTTTTTAGGTTTTATCTGGTCCATCCCAATTTCGTGTATCGGCTCATCCTTATTTTCTTACTGACTATTTCATTACCAACGTATGCATGAACAAAAAGCCAACAATAAGTAATGTAGGTCCTTAGTTAAAAATATGCAAACTAAATAATTATCTGAAA
This sequence comes from Rehmannia glutinosa, assembly GCA_016081115.2. Lineage (NCBI taxonomy): Eukaryota > Viridiplantae > Streptophyta > Magnoliopsida > Lamiales > Orobanchaceae > Rehmannia > Rehmannia glutinosa. The sequence goes on from JABTTQ020000255.1 coordinate 44,680, forward strand.
ATGAGGGTTCAACGTCTTAGTGAACTGCAAGGAGTTTGCCGTTTGATTGCAATGGAGCTGAGTTTGCTGGCCATTCGATAATGTTGTTGATTAATGATATAAATATAAAAGCACCTTAATGTTGGTTTCACGGGTATATATAATATATGTGTGGTTGGTAATATGCATGGTCCAATTATTAAAGACCAAAAAATAATTACAAAAACTACACCTGAGATTTGGATTAATTAAAAGAAAATCCAAGAAATAATTCAAGATGACAAAAAAAAAAAAAAAACTTTATGTTTGATTCTGTATTGAATGTAAGGGTATAATTGCAATATTTTTAAAAATGTAAGGGGGTGTTTGAAATTAATGTGTTTGATAATGAAGAGGTAAAATGTAATACAAAATCAAATTCATGAGGTATTTTGTAATTTTCAAAACTATGGGTTTTTTTTTTGTAATTAACCCAAACCTAAGAGATTGTTTTTGTCATTATCCAAAAAAAACGTATGATATCAATAGTCAATACAAGGCGATCGGGTAGGTTAATTTTCTTATTGGACTTGATGGCCGTAGGTGGTTCATAACAACTCAACAGTACTAATCACCTTAGTATTAATAGGTATAATTTTTGGCCACATTAAAAGGTCTTCAATTCATAATGAACACTACAATTATTCTCTTTCTCTTTGAACATAATTTGAGCATCGGACTGTTTTCGCCGAGACTACCTACCACTTGAAATTAAACGATTCCCTGTAGTAACTGCTCAATAGTTGACATCTTATTTGCGAACTCTTGGACCTTTTTGTATTATTGATAAGTTCACAAAACGATGGAAAAGATCGAATAAACATTTATAATATATATGCATATATCAAATAAAAAACTGTTACTACTTATAAGGGACGTTTGACATAAAACATTTGTTCTTATAATTATAACATTTCAAATCAAGCCAATAATGCAAAATATGAGTTTTGAGGTATCACAATTATAAATAATGATATTTAAAGCACAAAAAGCTCCCATCACAAAACTCCACTTCCTCTAACTACTCAACGCAACTCCAAGTTGTATTCAACTTAATTAATTATTCTTATATTCTATTTTTTATCTTGAAGATACAATTTAATTTTGCATGCTAAAACTTATGGTTAATTAAACAGAAAAATCGGAATCAGGTGAATTCATAGACGCATGGGTAAAATACAAAAAAAAAATTGTTAGGGAATTGATAAGGGCTTATTGATTTTATCATTATATATCCATGTATCATATATGTACTTACTTTCAAAATACGCAAAATTTATATTTTCATATATATGTGATGGAGATATTGATAAAGATATCATATCGTGTTTTATTATCTTTTAAGATTTTAGAATATCTTATGTTATATTTTAGGAAGTGATTTATATGTTTAGGATTCTATTTAGTTTATCTTTTAAATTTCCTAGTCGATTAGGAGTTTTATTGTGCTAGGATTTTAATCCTATAAATAGTTGTTATTTTATTATTTTTAGGGAGGTTGAATATTATTAAATTTTGAGATTTTATCTCTTTTCATTGCAATTCACGTTTCTTTGAGAAGATTCGTGTTGCTTTTATCGTTCTTCGTTTATTCGTAGCTTCGCCGCATCGGTTGGTATCGAGAGATCGACTACGCCACGAACCATGTTGTCAGACAGGATCCACAACGCATGAACGACATTGCGCGAATCCGTCAACGGTCGACTTGTTGACCACAATGGATAATCACGTTTCGCATCCATCCAGGAAATTTTTGACATCATTACAGCTCATCTCACGCATCGATCGAGATCGGCGTGTGAGGTAGGCAATGAAGGCAATGGTCAAAATTATCGCGATGGATGTGGTTTCGATTTTTATCCATCCCCACATATCATATCAAATGAGGAGGATGGTGGTTACGATGGACCACCAATTTTTGATGAAGAAGATAGAGACCACATTAGGAGATTGGTTACGAGAAACCTCGCAATTTGATGAGGAGAATTGTGGCTATGATGGTCCGCCAATTTTCGATGAGGAGGAAAATAGTGGCTATGAAAACCCACCAATTTTTGGCAACGAAATTAAAATCGTTGATTCGTTGATGGGAAATGGATATTCTCTTTCTCCACCGGAGATCGAAAAATATTGTTGATGTTTCAAACCTTTCAACAATTTTAATCTCTTATCATAGGGATAAAAATTGTTAATTAAGAGTAGATTTTTGTCTCATTTGACAAAATTTACAAAATCTCTGGAGAAGTTTGTTGGTATCCCAATAGATGGAAAATATAATTCGCAGAGTCGCATGCCATCCTATAATGGTATTGGAGTCTACAAGATAATGATTGATGGTTTTCTAAGACTCAAGCGAGGTTATTTTGTTTTTGATCCAGTTCAAAAACATATTGCTATTCACCTTATTTTTCCATTTCGTCCTCCTCGCGCTCCTCCATGGTTTGACAATTCTTTGCTCTCCCTTCCGATTCGAGGACGAATCGTTTCGACCCCGGAGAGAATGATGGAGATATTGATAAAGATATCATATCGTGTTTTATTATCTTTTAAGATTTTAGAATATCTTATGTTATATTTTAGGAAGTGATTTATATGTTTAGGATTCTATTTAGTTTATCTTTTAAATTTCCTAGTCAGATTAGGAGTTTTATTGTGCTAGGATTTTAATCCTATAAATAGTTGTTATTTTATTATTTTTAGGGAGGTTGAATATTATTAAATTTTGAGATTTTATCTCTTTTCATTGCAATTCACGTTTCTTTGAGAAGATTCGTGTTGCTTTTATGCGTTCTTCGTTTATTCGTAATACTTCCACCGCATCAATATGATTTAAGACTCATAATTATGAATTTATGATCTAACTTAAAGTCACATATAATAATTAGTCCAATCCTAACACTATTTCAAAATTATTTGTTATAAGTACCCTAATTTCAACGTGAAGATTAATGGATCTTTGACCCTGTTGGAAGTATAATCAAACTGAAATATCTTGAAGATTTTTTGGTGGAATATAGAATGAATTTTATGTACATAGTCCAAAAGATAAACTATATCAATGGATAACAAAACTCCAGCGTTCAAGTGGGAAGGAAAAAAAGGCATTCAGAAATTTGAATGTTTTCTGATTGAAGGCCACTCTCTAAGTAGTAGGGAATGGATTGTCTTTTCGATTTCCTTCTTTCTTTTAAAATCTTTTTGAGATCCCAAAAATTCCAAAGGTAGGGAATGTGAAAAAGTAGAGCATGCAATTGCTATTTGCCATTGGAAGTGTGTTTGTGTCTTTCAGCAGTTGTCAATGGACCCTACATAGGCTACAACTTTTTATTTTTAAAGAGAAATTGATATGCTTACCCTACTTTATGAGAAAAGTGGCACTATTTACGCCGAGTTCTTTTATATACGTTCCTGATTAATTTTTTGACTTTTTTTTATCTTCTGCATATTTTTTGGATATTTTACGCTTTTTTCAATTTTTTTATTCCAATATTCTTTATATGTTATTTTATGTTGTTTCGATGTTCTTCTATTTATTTTCTTGGTTATATCTATGTTTTTGTTTATGTGTTGTTTTATATATTTTTTTCATTTGCTTTTGGGTTGTTATATAATATTTTTAATGTTGTTCTCATAATTTTATGTTGTTTCAATTTAGTTTTCAATGTGTAAATACAATTTTTACCTATATTTAAGTTCTCCTTATTTATGTGGTATTTTTTTATATTGTTTACGTTATTTCCGGGTTGTTTATGTACTATTTTTGATGTTGTTCGATCTTTCTTTGTTATTTCCATTTAGTTTTCGATGATTCAATTTAATTTTTTTTTACCTATTTTTAAGTTCTTTTTGTTCATATAGTGTTTTATATATTGTTTCGGGTTGTTTCTATATAGTTTTTAATGTTGTTCATTTGTTTCTTGATTGTTTTCATGTTTTTGACATTTCTATCAATTGGATCAAAAATTGGATTGTGTTTTTTATTCATGTATTGTATATATTATATATTTTCAATTTGTTTGGTTTTAATATATGTTGTTTATGTGTATATTTCTTAATTTTTTAATAAGATTTTGAGTATAAAATTGATTATTTAGTGGGGCAAAAATTATTTTTCCACTTAAATTTCATTAGATGAAACATATAAAACATATTCAAAAACAACCTTGAAACAACAGAATAAAAAAATCCAAAAAAATAGGTGTGAGCGTAAAAGTAATGTCAAAAAAAAGTGAGGGAGCATAAAAATGTCCAGAAATATTTTGGGAGCGTAAAAAGCTGTCCTATTTTCCGGAATATGGGGCAAATGTCGGGATGGCAATAGGTGGATCTGGGACGGGTTTCGCCAAACCTGGAACCCGCCCCACGAAGGAAATACTGGATCCGAGACCCATCCCACCTTAGGACCCGCGACCCGGCAGGTTCAACCCACCAGAATCACATTAAGTCTGAATCAAAAATTTATTTGCAAGTCTTCTATCAGACATGCATTTACACACTGAGAAGACATGACAAATAAAAAAATAAATGAGTGCACAAAAGAAATCACTTTTAGTAATTACATCTAATATATAAGACAATAGTCAGTGGGCAAAGTTGAGATTGGCGTCCAGCCGTGCGGTGGCGGAGGAGAATTAATGGAATAAAGAGAAAAATTTCTGGCAGAGCTAGCTATGAGAGTTGAGACGAAGAGTCCCAGGAGCAGAATTTTAGGGACACAAACCCTAGCCGCGGGCAGTCGAGAGTAATATGAGACCAAGAGGTGAGATGTGCTGACTATTGAGGTCTCAACTTAATAAATATAAAAATAAATTATTGAAGTTAATATAAACGGGACGGGTCCTTAAGGACTCGTTACCTGCACCGGACCCGGCGGGTTTTAGTCAAACGGGTTTGTGACCCGTTCGAGACCCGTTTGACCAGGTTTAGACCCGCCCATGTGGAGACCAATTTTGATCCGCTCCATTGCTATTCCTAGGCAAATGTGTCTTTAATCCTTTTTCACGTGTATGAATTTTTTTCAATTTTAAGTAAGTGCTTAAAAATGGAAAATATTTAATATATTTTACGTAACTCGATTATAGGTTGTTACTTACTTATTTCAGTTTATTTTTATTCATTTTAATAAATGAGTAGGAGTATAAATGAGTAGGAGCTTGCGTATAAATCTACATCTTTACGATGGTTTCCAAGAAAAGTATAATATATGTATATATATTGGAGTAAAAAAATATGGGAAAAGGACATGAATACCCCATTTTCATACCCAATCCTCGCACAATACTCATTTTACGCTGATTTTGGACAAAAATACAATTTTCCGCTGAATTTTGATAAAAATACCTATTTTCCACGATTTTGGACAAAAATATCCATTTTCCATTGATTTTTGCGTTGGTTTCTTTGTTGTTTCAAACATGTTTGTTGTTTCTTTGTTGTTTTATACCTGTTTCATTTATGTTTGTTATATGTTTCACTTAGCCAACTTTTCATTGAATTCCACAATTGCATGGAGAAAATCTCGGTCTTTATGCCACAATGGACAATGGGAAGAAAATAGAGAGTATACCAACTTTGTTCTAGGGAGTTGGTGAAATATTTCCGTTTACTTTAGCTTTGGGATAAAGATTTATGCTATCTGCAAACTTTTTGAGTCTCTAATCAAATAAGTAAAGTATCTTCCTAGAGATGGATGGACAATGTCTGATTGATTTAATTTTTCGATACACTAGTTTGTTATCATTTGTAACCCTGCTTATACTTTGCTCAATTGTGCTTATGATCACTACATCTTGCTACTTTCTTTAATTTCATCAACATGTTGAGTTTATTCACGTGAAAACTGAAAAAACCCATGTAAATCAGGTTTTGCTTTCATCAGTTACTCATCATTGGGTTGACAATTACTCCATCAGATTCTAGGATATAAGATATATTTTTGTTAATTAAAAATATGTTTCTAATAGTGTTTCTTTTTAATAATGTTTTTCAAAAGTTATAAAATAAGTTAATTAATGGAATTAATGGTTCTAGGACTGAGTCTAAGATTAGATTGAGTTTAAATATGAGTTCTTAAAAGTTTCAACATTTCCGAGTTTCGAATGCATACAAGCTCACTCCAAAACACACGACTCATTAGACTGTGTTAATTTACTACAAACTTTTATCACATGATCCCCTGTTTCACAATTGTTTCTTACATGTTTTATTTTTGTTTCTTACATGTTTCAACTAATTATACCATCATTAAAGATTTACGTAACAACAATTCTCTAAATCATTAGGAAGTGGAGGTAGAATCTCAATGTCGTTGTCATTGTCATCACCATTTTGCGCCTTCAACTTAGTATGATTGTGAAGCGAGAGGATCGAGTCTTGCTTGTTCATTCTCTATCTCGAACGCTTCGACGTCAAAGCCTTCCCAACAATAAAGTGTTTGGCATAACAAGCAACAAAAATCCACATTCACTACAAAAGAAATAAAAAAAGATAGATCGGATAGATAACACAACAAATAAAAAACAATAAAAAAGAACAAAATAAATGGAAAATACATAAAAAACAAAAGAAACATAAAAGAAACAACTCAAAAAAACAACATCGAAACAAACGAAAAACTTCAAATCACAAAATAATAAAAAGAACACGTACGGAAAAATCATGCATCAAAGAACACAAAATCAACAAATTATTCAAATTTGCATTCAACATGCACTCCGCCCGCCAGGTGCACGGGCGGGTCCGCCTCCCCCGTTAAAAAACAAAAACCAAATGCTTTTTTTTTTGCATCCGCACGATTCCGGAAAACATATGACAACTCACATAGCATAACAAGATCACATATCATATTATCTCCATTATAGCTATCATGATATGAATTGATTCAAAATACGAAGCGAGACAAACCAAAAAAGGGACAGTTTAGTTTACAATTAATTGCAAAAGGCCGACGCCTTTAAAATTTTAATCCCCTAATATACAAGTAAAAATCGATGAAGAAAATATTGAAAAAAAACGCGCCAACTCCCTCATAAGAACGAATACATGCTCTCGATCTCTATAAAAGCCTCTTTCTCTAACTACAAAAAAACCCAAATTCGAAATTAAAAAAATAAAGAGAGAGAAAACAGGACTTAGTCGAGGCGGGACGGAGAAAAACAGACTTCGAGTTCCAAACTATTATTGTTTTATATATACACATTGCCACGTAATACTATTGGTTATATTTTATCATTTAAAATTATACGATTTTTATCCTTTAGCATCTTCTGATTGTATATTTAATTGAAATTCCATCACATGTGACGTGTAATATATGAGTTTTTTCAAAGGCAAATGTGATGTATGGTTATATTTTTAAATACCCATTTCTAGTTTTAACTATTAATAAAAATAAAATCTTGTTTATTTATCTAAAACTTTCAATGGAAATCACGTATTCGGCCTTTCTCATTTTCACATAAAATAACATTTCAAACGTATAATTCAAATTTTCAAAGTTATACATACCTATATCAATGTAAATATATATTTTTCTATTCAAATTCAATCAATCTAATGGACCTATCAATTAAAAATCTTACAAATTTAATATCTCCATACAAATTAAATATTGAAAGTTGATCCATCATTATCAACTTTTCAAATTACTAAATATATAAAATTTTCAATTTACACACGTGAAAAAACACAAACATATTTCATCTTTATCACAGACTTTTGTTTTCATAAGTATCTCAAAAAAACAAATTCTCATTTCTAAACCTATATAAATTTCATTTTCATTCATTAACACTCACAAATTTCACACGAAATAAAAATTCTCAAAATTTGTTTTTCAACAAGACGAAGTTAAAAATAAACCGTGGAAACGTAGCCATAAAAAATGGTCAAATTACTTTAAGATTCTACCACTTGCTGTTGAACTTTGCAAGTATTATCAATTTATCTTGTAAATTTCAAGGACGACATATATGAGTTTATTCTTTAATCGTACTTGACTTGTGCTAATTTATTTTTAAACATACATTCTAAAAAATTACAATTTTATTTGCTATATATATTATTTCATTCAATTGACAAATAACTTTTTTAATTTTAAATTTTAAATTATAATTATTTTAATTTAAAATTTAATAAAATAAGTTAAAGACGATAAATTATAATTCACAAAAAAATAAAAAGGAATAAATAAAAAATTAAAATTTATTGAAATATATTTCTCTTCTTAAAAAGTGTTAATGAATCACGTTTTGTGAATTAGTAATAGAACTAGTGTTACACCCGTGCAATGCACGGTGAGTGTTATATTGGATCTTTGCAATTGGATTCTGTTGAACAATATAGAGTTCGTCGTGTCGAACAATTGGATTGATGTTAAAAAGAGTAATAATAATAAAATATAAAATTGTAAAATAAAATTCAAACAAATTATTGAAATTAAAGCACTATATCAAAAAACTACAAATTTTGAAAGACTTCTTTGTACACGACATTCATTGTTTGCTTGTTGTTTGATTCGTTGTCACCACAGACTAATATTTTCAAACCTTGCGATTGGTGACTCGGGAAACAACAACGTATAATTGCCCATGATCAATCTCTGGATTAAAGTAAAAATAGGCCGACATTGGAGAGAGATTGGCCTTGACTCTTATTTATAGTCATTGCATACGATACAATAAGAGGGACTGTCTTCGTTGAAACTTGAATGGAATTCCCGAGGTCCGATGAGGTCAATTTCATTCGTGGAATCAACACCTTATGACTGCATTCGTTCAGCTCCGGTGAGAATTTTAGCTTCAAGTACATGTTTGGCGAGCCTCGTAATAACCAATCTAGTGACATTACACAATCCAATAGAATGGTCCATGTTCCTCAAGAGCATAACCAGCATACCAACCTTCAAATGCAATTCATGATTAGGAACACCAGAACATCTTATCCCATTCAAATATTCTGGTGTGTGCAGATCATGCAAGAAGTCAACATTAGCATCAAATTTGCATGTGCTATCAGAGCTCAAATACGTCTAGTCTTCGGAAGAATTTAAATACGTCATATATTGATTTATGGACTCAACAACATCGAGGGTCGATGCCAGTTTAGCCCTCTCTTTCAAGTAAGTCTGATCATCAATGACGTCTCTAAACATCGGATAAGTACTTTCAACAATAGTTGCAATTGGATCACCAGAAGATTGTAGCACGATATCTTCAGGTATATCAATAGTTGCACAACCACCATTCGATCCTCTGATTGTTCCATCTCCAATACTTGCATTCCATTCAGAAAGTTGCACCAAATCTTCATAATCATCAGTTCCACCTAAGCTTTGAAGCCGCATGTTCTTAGTGACTTTTAAAAATGTGCAATCTTTCCACAAATACGATGAATTAATCGTTGCATTCACAATGTCCTGCCGATTTCCCTTAGGTATAACAGGCAAGATCTTTCTGAAGTCTCCACTAAACACAACAGTTTTCCCTCCAAACACTATATGTTCCGCCAACGGGTTGTCTTGTTTTAAAAGAGATCGCAAAGTTTCGTCAAGTGCTTCAAAGCAAAACTTGTGCATCATCGGTGCTTCGTTCTAGATTATAAGCTTAGAACGAATAATCAACTCATAGCGGACTCTCCGATTAATATTGCATGTCGAGTCTTCATTTGGGGTTAAGGGATTAACAAATCGCGAATGTGTAGTCCCGCCACCGGGCAATGAGAAGAGAGGCTATGCCGCGCGATGCAACGTTTAGTACAATTTCTCCTTTTGATCTCAACACCGAAGATAAAGACCTCCCAAAAATGTCTTGCATGTACCTCCATATCCGTAGACAAAGAACATACCACCTTTATCGGATACCACCGTATGCATTATTTTCGAGTAAACAGTACGTTGTTCATCGTTTAGCTTGAAAGTAGATTCGGTGCTCAACCAATAAAGCACTTACGATCGTAGCAACTCGTCAGATATCGGTTTGTTTCGGTGGTTTTGAAGATTGTCAACATTGACATCAAATCAAAATTTCGTAGACTCTTACCACGACTTCTTAACAATTTTTAATGTCCGATAAGGCAAGATTCTTGATTTGGTCCTCACTTAATACCAGATCGCACAAGAAGAAGAAATATAATAAATTTCATAAAAAATGAATATCACTAAAATTTATAAACTATGGAAATATTCGCCCAAAAAGAATGACACAAGATATAAAATATAATACATAAATACCTTGATGATTTAGAAGACGTCTTCGATTATATAAAATATCATCCGGAAGGAACTCCCAACATTTCTCCCACATCGCTTCGGCCTTCTCAAAGAATCCGATGACAACAATGACGCAAACAAACTTCTTAGGGTCTCGCAGATGCCCGGTGACTCGCTTCAATGATGGCGTCAATATATTCTCTATCATCTTCTAATGGGCCAAGAGCATAGCAAGCTTCGCAATAGGAAGAGTGTTGCACTTTCTCGAGATCCGGTTTCCAAACACATTTAGTTGGAGCTTCAAAGATAAGTCAACTCCTAGCTTGAGGATATATTTTATTGGCTTCCATCCAAGCTAAAAACATGCTTTCTTTAATGAATCTTTCTTTAGAACATCATCTATTCTTTTAGAATCGGAGAAATAACACTGCTCGTTTGGAAGTTGGAAGCTTAAATGTTCAACTAGAGGATATTTAAATTGGATTTCAAAACCAAGTAATCTCCATCTTTGCCTCACACGATGAAATATATCTACAATCGTAAAACATACTAACTTTGTCAGATTTTTCCCAAATTCCTCATCATTGGTGCTCGTGATAAACTACGCTGAAACCCGGTCATGTCCTTTATTGACATACTTGAATAAATATTTTATGGATCTGGACTGGTTATACCATTCTACATTAATGTGAGCTCCGTACTTTAGCAGCAACTGACGATTGTGCGGTACAACATATTTGTTATCCAGAGGAACACCATTTTTCTCCACAATTCTCCCATTATTTCTTCGTCTATAACGTGGATACCCTTCTTCATCAATAGTAGTTGCATCCACAAATATTTTTGGAAAATGTTTAGTGCAACGACCATCAACCATACACGGAGAGTTTTTTCTTACATCTCCACATGACCATGAATCATGTGGTCTCACACCACAGCATAATAATACGGATCAAAGCCCTCATCGGGTATTTATGCTGATATAATCCGATCTATATTATCTGCAGTTGGATACTTGTCTTCTTTAGACATGAAAAGCAATATGTGTGCATGAGGCAAACCACGCTTCTGAAATTCTGTCGTGTATATAACTGCAACATTATAATTAAGAAAAAATAACGTGAAAACTAAGAAACAAAAAAAATCTCACATAGAAATAAAATAGTTGAGAAGAATTATAACCTGCTATTACATTCCCAAACATTTTATTCTAACGAAGATCTTTTATTAAACAATCTAATTTCAATTTAAAGATTCCGCATAATCGGGTCGAGTCCTCGGGACTAAGATTCTTCTTATCAAGACATCGAACATTCTCCGACCACTTTAGTTTGCAAGTGAATGTTATAAACAAATCCGGATAGCCCGCCCACCGACATATAACCATTGCATCCACGATAGTTTTGTATCATATATCGAGCACCTCCGGTGAAACGGACGGTAATATAATTCGTTTTCCATGGCTACTTGGATCCATATCTCCATTCAACAAAGCATCCGTTAGACTCTATATATCACAACGCAACTCTTTTGGTTCAACCGAATATACTTCAAGCGGGCCGACTCCGCCATCATGTAAGCATCGACAACAAATTGTTGAAACAATCTTCTTGATGAAAAAATAGTAGAAGCTTCTTGTTCCTGTCGTGTAACTGTAGCGAAAATTTTTCGAACACTTATTATTTTTTCGCGCTTCTCTCTGGTTAATTTTCTTGATTCGAAAATGGTATGTCTTCTCCGAAACCGTTTTTTTAAAAGGTAATAATAACGGGATCTCTATGCAAAGCCAAGTAGGATGCATTCAATTTGTTGATACGTTTAACTCGCATTTAGTTTCAACTAAAATATCCCGATCTCCTAAAGCCTCGATCAAAATTGCCAGCAATAAGTGTAGCAACTTCGAACTCGTAGGCATATTGTATCTCCGAGCATCCTAACTCGCTTTCCGATTAGACGCAATCTCACATTAGAATCACCATCTTTGTCGAATCCTCTCTTTGGCCATTCTAAAGGTCTTGACTAAAATATTATTCTCATCCAACATTCTCTTTAAGTCACTCACGATAACTTCGTTCATATTATTTTTCACTCCCTTGCCTAAAAAATAAAATAGATATAAATAAAAGAAATATCAAAGATAATGTAAGAAAAGAAATATTAATTAATAAATAATTATATTAAAAGAAGAATACCTGATTAATTTGATCGGTGTGATATTTTATTTTTCGTATCATATATATATACATTTGTGCGAATTTTGGTGTTGAACCATTGGACGGTAATAAACTTCCAATAAGATGATAGTTTTGTCCATGCATTCGAAAAACAGGGAAGACCACGACCCGCTGTTTATATCTTTGTCTATCTTGCCTCCTATTGAAGTAAAGCAGAACATATTGTTGTATGATCTTATGTTGTCTTGAAAGTGCTTAGATTTATTTCCATCTCCGAATAAAAATCTTGAAGCATATTAGGCGCTTGTTTAACGGGAGGTAGTTCAATAATTCCATTTTCCGCAACACAAAGAATATCGAGGCTTGTTTTTTGGAGACGAAGATAGCCTTTCTTCGTACCAAAACAAAGCTCTACAAAATTCACATTTGTATGTCAGATCACCCATATCCCAACAATCTAAAAAATATAACATAAACTTTGTTAAACAAATATATAAAAACATTAATTCATTAACTTAGATACATTAAGTAATTAAGAGAAAACACACAAACCATTTGTAGAGAAGGTAACGGTCTCTTCCACTTCAACATGACCCTCATTAGTACTACTATTTACGCACAGTGTAGTATCATTTGCTCCAGCAACAGTTACAGTGGACTCATCTGTTGTGAGATCAATTATTATTTTGGAATTTGATTTTCTCTTAGAAGATGTCCCAAATGCTTGATCTTTGATTATGGTTCGATTTTTAATATTGTTTCCAAGGCGTGTTCCCATGCTGCAACCTGAATGCATCATATTGAAAAAATAAAAAAAAACGTTAGATATAAACATATGCATCTTTAGTAGTTTAATTTATTTATAAAACATTAAAAACTTCAACAATAATAATAATATACCATTTGTAATGTCACTGAGGGGGGTGTTTGATAGTGGGTATATATTTATGCTCGATGAACCTTCTATATCAAATGCTGTAGAAACTTTCGAAAAAAGGCCTCGGTTTTGCGTGATTTTCTTAAAAAAATATTAGAACAAAAACAAATCAAATTAATGATTACCTACAAAAATAATTATAATCTATATTTAATGGAATGAGAAATGCGAAGAAACTTTCAAGAGTTGAAGTGAATGCTAAATTCAAAGATCGTATTAACAATTCGACCTCACTAAAGATTTTGTTATTTATAGAGATGCATCAAAACAAGGCTTGGGATGCGTGCTAATGCAACATGGTAAAATGGTTGCTTACGCCTCAAGACAACTAAAGCCACATGAGTTAAACTATCCTACTCATGACTAGAGTTATTTGTTGTAGTGCATGCATTATAAAATGTGGCGCTATTACCTATATGGAGGGAGATGTGAAATCTTCACCAACCACTAAAGCTTGAAATATCCATTTACTCAAAAAGAGCTAAACATGAGGCAAAGAAGGTGGTTGGAATTGGTGAATGACTATGATTGCACTATCGTTATCATTCGGATTAAGCTAATGTTGTAGCCGATGCATTAAGTTGTAAAACAAAAGCGAGAAATATCAAGTTTGATATCCGAGCAAGAACATCTTGTGAGAGAATTCGCCAGGATGAGAATTGAAGTAGTGGTACCACCAAAAAGCACGAGAGATAGTACTAGCATCTTTGGTGGTGCAACCTACTCGAAAGAGAAGATAAAAGAAGCTCAACCTCGAGATAATTTTTTGAGCAAAATGAAAGAAAAAGCTCGAGAAGAGAATATAAAAGGATTTGTTATAACAAATGATGGTACTTTGACTTATGAAAGGAGATTATGCGTTCTAAAGAAGAATGACTTAGAAAAAAATTCTCGAAGAAGCTCATTTGTACGCCGTACACTCACCCTGGAGGTACAAAAATATATCGATATTTAAGAGAAGTATTTTGGTGGCAAAGTATGAAAAGAGATATTGGAACTTTGGTGGAAACATTTTTGACTTGTCGCAAGTTAAAGCCAAACACCAAAGACCATCCGGTTTGCTCAACCACTTAACATCCCATAATAAAAATGGGAGCACTTAACTATGGATTTCGTGGTAGGGCTTCCACCATCATCAAGGAAACAAGGTTGTTTGGGTTGTAGTAGATCGGTTAACAAAGTCAGCTCATTTCTTACCCGTTAAGATGACGTTGATTGGAGCGATATGGACAAATTTATATTGAGCGAGATAGTGAGACTTCATGGAGTTCCGTGTCAATTATTTCGGAGACAGGAGATACGTGTTTTACTTCTAAGTTTTAGAAAAGTCTACAAAGTTCCTTGGGAACAAAGCTAAACTTTAATATGGCTTATCACCCGCAATCGGATGGAAATCAAAGGACTATACAAATATTGGAAGATATGTTGAGAGCATGTGTGCTCAACTTAGGAAGTAATTGGGAAACATTATTACCCTTGGTAGAATTCGCTTATAACAACAGTTATCAAACGACTATTGGGATGGCTCCATATGAGGCGCTGTACGGAAGAAAGTGTAGATCATCATTATATTGGAGCGAATTTGGTGAAAGAAAAAATTTGGGGCTTGAATTAATTCGACAAACTGTTGAGAAGATAGCTATGATACAAGATCGAATCAAGATGGCTCAAGATAGACAAAAGTTGTATCTTTGATAGACGGAGAAAATATTTACTGATTTGATGAAAGAGAAAAAGTATTTCTAAAAGTAACTCCTATCAAAGGTGTTATTTGATTTGGCGAAAAGGAAAAGTTGAAACAGAGATATATTGGACCATTTGAAATCCTTACACGAGTTGGAGATTTAGCTTATCAGCTAGCATTACCACCGAGTCTATCAGTGTGGGCAATGTTTTTCACGTCTCTATGCTAAGAAGTTCACGATCCATGTCACATCGTGAATCATAAGAATCTAACAATCAACAATGACTTAACTTATGAGGAAGCACTAGAAGTTGTTGTGGAACGCAAGATTCACCATTTGTGAAATAAAGATATTGCTTTGATCAAAATACGATTGGAGATGTCATGGCGAAAATGAAGCTACTTGGGAGCGTGAAGAGGAGATTTGTATCAAGTACCCAAGTTTTTCAATTCCGGGTAAGATATCGAATTTCGAAGACGAAATTTTATTTAAGTAGAGTAGAATGTGATAACAAAAAATTAAATAAGGGTTGATTTAGGAGTTATTTTAGGGGTTAGTTTAGGGGTTAGTTTATAGATTAATTTAGGGGTTGGGTTAGGAGTTAATTTAGGATTTAAAAAATATAGAAATAAAAATAAAAATTAGCTTTATAAATACATGATTAACCCACATATATTTTTCACAATTTTCTCAATTCTCTACAATAGAAATGAAGGGATCGAGGACTAGGACTTTTATCGTTCAATTTTTCTACATCAAGTATCTGCGATTATTAAGGTAGGGATTTCTATATTATTTCTCTTTATTTAATATTTCATGGTTGTATTTTCCAATATATGTCAAGAGGAAATAAATTCATATAAGTTAGGGTCCATGAAAGGGTGCGGGATCAAAAGTAGCTTCGGGGTGAACCCGCAATGCTATATGCATGAACTGCGATCAGGAAAAAGAAGAAATTAATGAATTTATTGTTGTAATTATATGAATGCTTTTTATGTTATATTAAATATTGATAAATATATCCCTCATCGAGCGAGATGAAGCTCACCCTAAATTTTGGATTTATGTCTTTCATTTCTTTTTTCCGGTTTATGCATGGAATAATTGTTGGATTTTTAATTTGGAATATGTATTATTATTATTATTATTATTATTATTATTATTATTATTTATTATTATTATTATTATCATCATCATCATCATCATCATTATAGTTTTCCTTAAGAATTAAAAATTCTAAATCAACTTTTTGATAATTATTGGGATCATTTTAATTTATAAATTTGTGTTTTTCTTAATAATATTTTTAGAGTACTTTAATTTCATAAAATGGGTCGTTACATAATTCTTCTTCTTGTATCGGGGCATTTTTCCCCCTGCATCACTAAAACTCTTTAGATGTAAAATTAAATTTGAAGAGTAGAAGATGCCTTTACCTCGGATTACCTTTTATGTATCTAAGAACTCTATGAGTCGCAATGAGATGTGCCTCCATAGGTTTTGACATAAACTGACTTAGAGTATGAATGCTATAAGATAACTCGTGTCCGTCAGTAATTGTTAAATATAACATTCTACCAATCAACCTTCTCAGTATTGAGAAGGATCTGAAAGAGGAGTGTTAGAACATGTACAATAAAATTTTGAATCCATGGGAGTATTGCTTGGTTTGCAACCAAGTAAACCTTTCGTTAAAAGATCCAGGGCATATTTTCTTTGACAAAGACGGCTTCCTCGTGGAAGTTCTTGCCACCTTAATGCTTAAGATATATTTTAAGGTACGAAGATCTTTTATCGTGAAAATAGCATCAAGATGTTCTTTTATAGCATTGATATGTTCCATATTGTTTCGGCTAGAATTATATTACCAACATATACACATAGAACAAGAAAACATTGAGAATCAAATTTTATAAACAGAGAGTGATCGACCTTGATTAATTGAAGCCATAAGCAAGTAAACAAGATATCAACCAAAGCATTGTCTTGAAGCTTGCTTTAAGCCATAAAAGCTTTTAGTAAGCTTCCAAACTCTTTTATCATCTTTTGCACAGTATCCAGGGGGAGGTTGCGTATATACTTTCTCATTTAAGTCCCCATATAAAAATGCATTCTTAACATCTAACTGATGAAGAAACCATCCTTGATTGCATCAACCGCAATGACTAATCTTACGGTTGAAATATTAGCAACAGGAGAAAAGGTATCAAAGTAATCTAATCCTTCTTCTAAGTGTGTAGCCTTTATCTACTAATCTAGCTTTATACCTCTCTATCGATCCATTGGACTTGTACTTTACCTTTTATACCCATTTACGACATGATTGGTATGAATGAATGGAATTAGGTTGGAATGGAATGAATTTAGGAATGGAATAACATTAGGAATGGAATGATGTAGAATTACTATTCTTATGATTGGTATGTACAAGGAATGGAAAAATGAATGGATGACGATTTTTTACTGATCTAAATATCTTGATTGGTAATTATAAATTATTGATAGTAATTGAGAAAAATAATTTTAAAGCATCAAATTCTCTTTAATAAGATTTTTTAAATAAATTTTATTAAATATGTTCTTCGTAAATTGATATAAGATTATTTTAATGTGTGCTAAATAATATATACATATATATATATTGATTTTATCTATGATATCAAAAATAATTTATATAATATTTTTAGGGATAATTACAAAAACACCCCTGAGATTTGGGTAATTACAAAAAATCCAGAGATGCTTTAAAATTACAAAATATCCCACTAGGTTTGATTATGTGTTAAATTTAAGGGGGGTAACTATAGTATTTTTATAAATAACATGGGGGTTTTGATTTTATTTTTTGCTTATGAATGGGGAAAATGTAAGACAAAATCAAACATCAAGGGGTTTTTTGTAATTTTAAAAAATCTCTGGGTTTTTATGTAATTATCCCAAACCTCATAAGTATTTTGTAATTATTTTTATTTTTTATAAGAAAATATAGAAAATCAACAAAATAATTCTATATCAAAATTTTGATTTAACTATTCAATATTGATAGAAATTGACTATGATTTATTAAAATATTAAATATAACTTATATTTAAATTATAAATACTTTTTTATTTATAATACTACTTTTAGAAAATATAGATTATATCCAACATTTTTAGTCATTTATAGAAAGATAATTTTATTAAAAATAAAATTTGAGTCATTCTTCATGATTGGGAATAGCTAAACCTATGGGGGAGAGGAGGAATGGTCATTCCTTACTTTTGGGAATAGGGATTCCCATGGGAATGAGTATTCCCATTACTAAAGCATACCATGGGAATGAGTATTCCCATTACTAAAGCATACCAATCATGTGAATGTGAATGAAACAAGGAATGCTCATTCCATTCTTACCTCAAGTGCTAAAAGCTAATACAAATCATGCCGTTAAAACTAATACAATGGTTATTAGGAGGAAGATCTGTTAAAATCCAAGTGTTGTTTTTCTCAAGTGCTAAAAGTTCACGCTTCTCATGGCTTCTTGCCATTCAAAGGCTTTTGCTAGCTTGATTATAAGTTCTTGGTTCAGTTATAGTGCTAATGTTTGTTGTAAAACCTTTATGACTAGGCCCCAATTGATTGATAAACAAAAAATTGCAAATATTTTATCGGTGAATACAAACCGAGCCAAGAGTTGTGTCTTAGAGATGGTGGCAAAGCACATTCATGAACTTGAAGGTAAGCGGTGTTAGATAAATGTTTTTATCATGATTTTGATGATTTTGTTTTAATGTGTTTTTACACCAAAACAATGTTTCTAAATATTGTCCAAATACTCAGATCGATATAAAATATTTTTACTAATTTTTCGGAGTATTTCTTAAAGTTTATTTTCGACAAAAAATAGGACAACACTTGTCTTGTGTTGGACCGGTCGCCCTATAGGGCATCCCGTGTCAAGTTGATTTTAGAAATAGAAAACAGACAGACACAAAATGCGGGAGAGGCCGACCGGTCGACCTAGAGAGGCCGGCCGGTGGCATCGATCGGTCGACAAGGCTCGCACACTGATGGTCGCTCTATGTATTGGAAAATCAAGAGCTCAACCGATCAAGCACATGGGTCGACCGTCGGACCTAGTCGATGGTCGCCTGTGCAATTTTTCAGTGTTTCTTTTCAATGTCTATTTCTACGCGACCGGTCACCCTACCGTTTTGACAGTAAAATTCTAGCCGTTGACAGCAGACACATTTTCCTTAATTTGTAGGATTGATCTCTAACAACTATATTCTTGATTTTAATTGTATTTTTCTGTAGATTTTCAATCTACAAGAGGAGCCTATCCATGATCAATCATCTCCTATAAATAGAGGAAGTCTTGTAGCAACAAGATAACCAATATACACAACACAACAAGTGACACACTCAAGCAAATACTTGTTCTTTCACTTTCAATATTCTTATTGTAATAGCCTAAAGTCTTACACTTTCACATCTTGAGGTCTAGGCTTATTTCTTGATTACACTTGCACTCAAAATTGTATTGTTCATTATCGAGTTATAATCTTGAATTTGTGGTCATCATTCAACACAAGATATCCTTGTGAGTGTTCTTGTGGTAAGAACACACTTGAGTGATCTAGGTGTTAGGTGTAAGAAGATTGTGGTAATCTTCTTGTTGAAGGTTTTGGTGCTCCTTGAGGTGTTGAAGAATTTGGTATTCTTCAAGTTGGAAGATTTTGGTGATCTTCACAAGGTGTCGTTGCAAAAAGATTGTGGTAATCTTCAAGGGAGATTGTGGTAATCTCTAAACAGTGTTGTAAGGTGATGTTATATTAATTGTAGTAATTAATAAAATCTTTTTTTCTTTTTGAAATCCATCCAGGAGATACTTTGGGGTGGTAGAGGATTAGGCCCTAGGTGGGTTGAACCTCTATAAATCGACGCGTGTTGTTTACTTCCCGCACTTCCATTCTTGTCTTAGCTTATTACATTCGAAAAGAGGGCATAATCGAGAAAATGGGCACAATGTATTCACCCCCTCTAGATTATCGTAGCCACTTGGACTTACAAGTGGTATCGCCAAACTCTTTGGCAAGCTTGTTCCACATCGCGAGTAAAGAGGAACGATCATTGGCTACGAATGAAGTCTACCTTACCGGCGCCTCCACCACCAAGCCACCTCTATTCGACTCCAAAAATTATGCATTTTGGAAAGAAAGAATGGAATTCTATTTACAAAGTTGCGGGTTCGATATTTGGAACACGGTCATAAATAGAGAATCCATCCCATTGACAGATGGAACTCAAAATTCCAAAGTTCTCAAGGAGCTCAATGATGAAGCCAATAAAATTCTCTCCTTAAACGGTGAAGCTCTTAATATTATTTATTGTTCACTTACCACTTCGGAATATGATCATATTCTAGAATTGATCGGCACATGAAGTATGGAGAAAACTAGAAGCTATCTATGAAGTATATGCAAATGGAAGGAGCTATTCAAAAGCATCTACTTATTAATTGGACACAACATCAAATCCAACAACATGGGATGAGCTTCTTACAACCTCCGATGATGAAGAAGTCGAACAATGTCTTATGGGCATCGAAGAAGAAAACGAGGTACGCTCTAAACCCTCCACTTCTTTTGATAATGAATTACAAGATGATTATAGTGAATTGCAAAATGATTTTGATGAGCTTCAAAATGAATTCCAAAGCTTACTTGTTAAATACAAAAATTTGAAAAAGGAATTCAATGTTTTGAAAAATGATAAAGATAGTTTATTTACTTCTTCTAAATCACTTTCTTGTGCCCACACTACCACACTTGATAAAGTTAGAAACCTTGAAA
Source organism: Rehmannia glutinosa (assembly GCA_016081115.2). Lineage (NCBI taxonomy): Eukaryota > Viridiplantae > Streptophyta > Magnoliopsida > Lamiales > Orobanchaceae > Rehmannia > Rehmannia glutinosa. The sequence continues at coordinate 65,538 of JABTTQ020000255.1, forward strand.
AGGACAATGAATCTCTTGTGAAGGATATTAATTGTATGAAAATGACTTGATCAAGTTTAATTTGAGTACCAATAAAATGACCAAAATACTTGATGTACATCGTTGTGATCATCTCAAATTAGGACTTCGTTATAAGCCTAATGTTGTTAATGATAAGAAAAAGAACCAAGTCTCTATGCATGTTGGTCATTATGTCCCTAAAATTGTCACTTGCTTTTATTGTGGTAAGAAGGGTCATACGGCTAATACTTGTCGGGCTAGAAATAGCTCTAATTATTATTGGAGACCTAAAAGTCTCAAAGCTAATCTCGAAGGACCCAAACACTTGAGGGTACCACAAAACAATGTCATATTATGTACTCGGCAGAATAACAATCAAAGAAAATTCATACCGCCTTAGAAGACATCAAATGCCCGTTTCATTTGAACAAAGAAGAAGACATCATCACAATGGATTTCCAAGAGAAAGACATTATCAACAATGGGAAGGACACAAATCTTGAAATGGGGTAATTAGAGAAGCCATCATCAACAAAATGATTTTCCAAGAGAAAGACATCATCAACAATGGGAAAGACACAACCCATGGAAATTGCGTAAATTGGTAAACCGTATCTCCCTATTTAAATATGCATTTTGTTTTGTTATTATGCATGTTTTTATTTATGCCTTGATTTTAAAAATGATTTTTCAAAATAGTCTTTTAAAATTAAGGTCTCCCTACATATTCTTGATTTTTTTTTAAAAAAAGGAGACCTTGTATAGAGTATTGCAAACTCTTGTATTCTTCTTAGTCTTAGTATACTTCTTAGTCTTATCATTCATATCATGGCATGATTTTTTTATATGCTCTAGCTATATTATTATGCTCTTGTGCAAATCCTTTATCTAGCTTGTGTAGGAGATATACATCCTCATCTTTGGTAATTTAGAGTGACATAATCTATCGAGGTACGTTCACCTTTGTTATTCATCTCATAGACTCGATATTTTATGTCTATTTGCTCATTTTTCAAGTTATCTCTTAATATCTCTCAAAAGTGCCATTAAAAGGATTTTTCATTTTTTGAAATACATTATTCGTTATATCTTGTTTTATCCGAGTCTCATAAATGATTATAATCCATTTTGATAAAACATTCGAGCTCGTACTTATTGTATAAAGTATATGTTTGCATTTTGCACGTTTTTAAAACTTTTGGGGTGAAAAATCAAATTTGAGCATACTTTGAAAAATTGCACTCAAGGACCGGTCAAATAAGGGGGTCGACTCGGTTGCCCTATATAGAAACCGGCCGAACAAAGACTGATCGTCGCCCAAGGTTTTTGTGTTTTTAAACCCGTTTGTCTTTCTCTCCAAAATCGAACCCCATTTCTTCCCAAACCCTTATCTCTGCGCATATTCTCTTCTTCCTCTAAAATCCTTGTTTCTTCACCAAATCTTTCAATTTTTGGTGCTAATCTCTTTTATTTTACAAGAATTCCACATTCATGGCTCCTCCAAGAGATTCCACTGGCCGTAATCCAAACCCGAAACGTAAAAGAGCCGAAGAGAGAATCAATATTCGCCAAGAAGAGGCCAAGCAACGCAAAATTAGAGCTACCCAAAGAAATGTGAGTCAAGAACATGGTGGAAATCAAAATCCCCAACTCAACCGAGCACAAATTGCCGAGCCGGGGAACAATTACACTGACAATGCCAAATGGGCCAAAAGTAAGAAGTCTTTATTATCTCTAGCTCCTCGTCCCATTAATTCGTTGAATTTTATTAATAAGTATGCGGAGCATTATTATGAAAATTTAGATTTGAGCAATAAATCTATTGGCCGAACTAAGACGTGTCGGTTTGGTACTTTTTCGGGTGAATTTCCTTCTATTTAAGGATTTTTTGATCATCAAGGGTGGTCGTATTTATGGGAGCATCCGTATGTTTTGTATGATGATGATTTGATATTGCATTTGTATTCGAATCTATGGATTGAATATGATGTTCAAGGAAAGCCCGTGGCTATGAATTCCTTTGTCAAGGGGCGTCACTTTAGGTGGACTTCCAATGATATTTGTCGGTTGTTGCACGTTAGGGAAGGAGGTTGGGACTACTTTGGTTGCACTCATTGGAATGATGAAGTGTTTGGTGTCTCTTTGGAGACCATTAAGACTTATTTGGGTGTTTGGTTGAATTATACGTTATTGTCTATGACTCTTAAGCATCACATTATTTCTACAATTGTAGCATATTGCATTTGTGGAAAATCAGAAATTGCCGAGCAATGTGGATTTCTTCTTGACATACAAAATCTCAAAAAGATAATTGCTTAATTTTGGTGTAATTTTAATTCAATGCGTCATTGAGTCTATCACGCAAGGGAACAAGAAGTTTGCTATGGGGAATTGGATTTGCAAGCTTCTCTTGCATCCGGTTTACCGTCATCGAAATTTAATTTGGAGGTTATTCAAGATGACTTTGACATCGATAATATACTACAAACTGCTCAATGCGTAAAAATATGCCAATTCACCCTACAAAGACAAAGCAAAGAGGAAGACACCAAAGTTCATCATCCCATAATCCCAATGATATATTTGATGACGAGGAAGCGAAAGATTGGCTTTGGTTGAAGGTCAAGGAAATCAAGGGTAATACCGTGCCAAGCTTCCCGAGTATACTATCAAGCCCAACTCGACGAGCAAAGGCTCAACTATGAGGCTCTTAGAGCTAGTCACGAGGAGCTTAGCCAAGAAAATTCAAGCTCGAAAAGTCCGTGGGCAAATTGAAGAAGTTCAAAAAGATCTCCTCCCCACCGCTTGCTTCTCTTCCAATGAAGAGTGACGATTGTTATTTTATCTTGCTTTATTTTCATGTCATTGCTTTAATAGTTGTAATGTACTATCTTGACAATACTTTCTTTATTTTGCTAATGATATTTGGTTGTTTGTTTTAAATTTCTAAGGAAAGAACTAGCAAGAGTGCTAGTAGCAATGCAAATGGTAAATCTTGACTATGGTATTGTTGGAGTATTTGATAATAAAAATACTTCTAAATTTTGTGCATGTTGGCATTGATGTTTAATTGATTTTAGATTGACTATCTTGCTCAAATGGTATGATGTTGATGGAGTACTTGATAGTAAAAGTGCTTCTTTAGTTTTGCTTGGTGGCATTTGTAATGCCTTTCTACTTATTGCTTATCTTCTTAGTTGGAGAGATTTATCTACTTATCTCAATTGGGTTGAACCCTTGAGAACTTGTCTTAATGTTGTTGAGCATGTTGGTATAAAATTGTTGTATGCATTTGTTGAATTTTTGGGCATGATTACATTTACAAGGGCTATATACATCTTCTTTATTATTTGATGCCCACAAGTGTTTGATAAAATGTTTCAAAGAAAATTTCATCAATTACATGAATCTCTCATTTTTAAAAGTCTTATATATTTATAGAGATCATGTTTTGCTAATCATATGAGCTTTTGAAAATCAAATGATAGATTTTTTCCTTTTTATTTGGAATTTAAGCTTCATTTTTCTAAAAGTTCGATAAATCGGTCCATATGCGAACTTTGACATGATAATATGATGTTTTTATCGCTAATATTTTTTTGATGATTCCAAAGGGGGAGAAACATGAAATAAGCTCATTAGCTCAAAGAAGCTAAAATAAGCTCACGAAAGAAGCTATAAGATATGGCTCTTTAAAGCCAAAAGTTGTTGATATAAACTAGTCCATTGAATGTATCTTGGACTTGTGATACTTGATTAATGGTTGTTTTTGACAGGGGAGCTTCTAAACTCATGATTCTTATGCTTTCATGGTAAAAACTAAGCTTTTAGCTTTTGTTTAAATTGCTTCTATTTCTATATTGTTGTGCATGTTGATAGGGGAGCTTTTGTAAAATGTTTTTGAAAATCTTTACTCCCATTCTTGTGGTTATATTGTATGAAAATTTGTTGCTCCAAATGGCTAGTTATTTTTCGACCGGAAAATTTGTTTTGTTTTCAAAATCGACCTCTTAAAATTCCCTTAAAATTGTTTTGGTTTGTAATCATCAAAAAGGGGGAGTTTGTTAGATAAATGTTTTTATCATGATTTTGATGATTTTGTTTTAATGTGTTTTTACACCAAAACAATGTTTCTAAATGTTGTCCAAATACTCCCGATCGATACAAAATATTTTTACTAATTTTTCGGAGTATTTCTTGAAGTTTATTTTCGACACAAATAGGACAACACTTGTCTCCGTGTTGGACCGGTCGCCCATAGGGTATCCGTGTCAAGTTGATTTTAAAAACAGAAAATGGGATGGACACAAAATGGGAGGCCGACCGGGTGGCGTTGATCGATCGACACAGTCGATCGATGCCCGCACATGATGGTCTGCTCTCGTATTGGAAAATCAAGAGCTCAACTTGTCACACATGGGTCGACCGGTTGACCCCTAGTCGACGGCCGCCTGCAATTTTTCAGTGTTTTTTTTCATCGTTTATTTCTACGCGCGACGGTCGCCTACCATTTTTGACAAAGAAAATTCTAGCCGTTGACAAAGACACATTTTCCTTAATTTGTGGGATTGATATCTAACAACCATATATTCTTGATTTTAATTGGACTTGATCTCTAACAAAGAAAATTCTAGCCGTTGTGGGATTGATCTCTAATAGCTATATTCTTGACAAATGATACATTTTAAAATTCCTTAAAATTCTAGCCATTAGACTTGTACTTTACCTTTTATACCCATTTAAAACTAATACAATGGTTATTAGGAGGAATATCTGTTAAAATCCAAGTGTTGTTTTTCTCAAGTGCTAAAAGTTCGCTCTCATGGCTTCTTGCCATTGAGTGCTTTTGCTAGCTTGATTATAAGTTCTTGATTCAGTTATAGTGCTAATGTTTCTTTGTAAAACCTTTATAACTAGGCCCTGATTGATTGATAAACAAAAAATTGCAAATATTATATTGTTTATCGTGGATACAAACCGAGTGAAGAGTTGTGTCTTAGAGATGGTGGCAAAGCACATTCATGAACTTGAAGGTAAGCGGATGTTAGATAAATTTTTTATCATGATTTTGATGATTTTGTTTTAATGTGTTTTTACACCAAAACAATGTTTCTAAATATTGTCCAAATACTCAGATCGATATAAAATGTTTTTACTAATTTTTCGGAGTATCTCTTAAAGTTTATTTTCGACAAAAATAGGACAACACTTCCATTTCGTGTTGGACCGGTCGCCTCTATAGGGCATCCTGCCTGAAGTTGATTTTAGAAATAGAAAAACAGAGGAGACACAAAATGCAGGAGGACGACCGGTCGACATAGGTCGACCAATGCCTGCACATGATGGCTGCTCTCTATATTGGAAAATCAAGAGCTCAACCGGTCAGCACATGGGTCGACCGACGGACCCCTATCGACCGGCCGCCAAAGGCACAATTTTTTTGTGTTTCTTTTCAACGCTATTTCTACGTGACCGGTCACCCTACCGCTTGATGACAAAGAAAATTCTAGACGTTGACAACACACATTTTCCTTAATTTGTGGGATTGATCTCTAACAACTATATTCTTGATTTTAATTGTATTTTTCTGTCAGATTTTCAATCTCCAAGAGGAGCCTATCCATGATCAATCATCTCCTATAAATAGAGAGGAAGTCTTGTAGCAACAAGATAACCAATATACACAACATACCAAGAGACACACTCAAGCAAATACTTGTTCTTTCACTTTCAATATTCTTGTTGTAATAGCCTAAGGTCTTACACTTTCACATCTTGAGGTCTCGGCTTATTTCTTGATTACACTTGCACTCAAAATTGTATTATTCATTATCGAGTTGTAATCTTGAATTTGTGGTTATCATTCAACACAAGATATCCTTGTGAGTGTTCTTGTGGTAAGAACACACATGGGTGATCTAGGTGTAAGGTGTAAGAATATTGTAGTAATCTTCTTGTTGAAGGTTTTGGTGCTCTTTGAGGTGTTGAAGAATTTGGTATTCTTCAAGTCGGAAGATTGTGGTGATCTTCACAAGGTGCCGTTGCAAGAAGATTGTGGTAATCTTCAAGGGAGATTGTGGTAATCTCTAAAGAGGTATTGTAAGGTGATGTTGTATTAATTGTAGTAATTAATAATTTTTTTTTTCTTTTTGAAATCCTTCCGGAGATATGGGGTGGTAGAGGATTAGACCCTAGATGGGTTGTTTCTTAATATCGAGAAAATGGGCATAATCTATTCACCCCTCTAGATTATTGTAGCCACTTGGACTTACAACATGTGTTGTTTTTGACCTGGAAGATCTTCTAATGTTATGAGGAGATGATACTAACTCTGAACCTCTATCTTGAGGATCTTTATCCTGCTGTGGATACATAGAAACATCACTTGTTGGAATTTCTCTGTTTTTCGGAAAGAGAGGCTTGTTGATTCTCTGTAATAAACCGGTAGAACAACTGTAGGAGCAATAATAGAAAACATAGAAGATGATGATAATGATTGCATTAAGTTTTCAAGTTGAAAAGGAAAAATGTCTTCACAAAATTGGACATTCCTTGAAATGAAGATTTTTCCTGTGAATTAAATCGTAGAGTTTAAAACCTTTTGAACCAAGAGGATAGCCTAAACAAACACACTTTGTAGCACGAGGCTGAAATTTATTTCGTTTGATGTTAATGTGGAAGCATAAGCTAAACAACCAAAAACTTTAAAATGAGAATAATTAGGATTCTTGTTAAAAAGTATTTCAAAAGGAGTTTTATTGTTATGAATAGGAGTAGGAATCCTATTTATAATATGTGCAACAATCATTATGCACTCATCCCAAAAGAAATAGGAACCTTTGAGTGAAACATTAAGGCTCTTGCAATTTGTACGAGATGTTGATGCTTTTTTTTAACTATATCATTTTGTTGAGGAGTTTCAACACAATTTGGTTTGGTGTAAAATGCCATTGGAGGAGTAAAAATCATTTGGAAGAAACTCAGTGCCATTATCGACCTCAAGACTTTACTAGCCCTCCTATATCTGTCTCAATTCTTTACTTGCCTAATGGAAACACTACAACGCTTCTTACATTGGTGATGTCAAACTATCTAAACATATCACTTTACATAAGGCCTTGTGTGTGCCTTCCTTTACTTTTAATCTTATATCTCAGATCTCACCTTGCCAAGTCATCTAATTATCCATTGCATTTTCTATCATCCCATTGCATTTTACATGATATGAACAACCACATGAAGATTGGCTCACTGAACAAAAGGATGGTCACTATCATTTACATACTTCTCATATCATCAAGATTGATTCTCGCTTCTACTTCAAAACCTTGCTCCGATACCATGTTAATACTGTGGATCGCACATGAAGAAGATAAAATTGAAGAAATTGTATTGAATTGAATAATAGAGAGAGTTAATCTCTTATTTATACAAAGTGTTCTTTATATAGAAATTCGGATAAAATATCCGACTAACAACTAACTATCTATATAACAAACTTAACTAACTAAACCGTAATTTACATACAAATGCTAATGAAATGAATATGACATTAACTTGTTGATTTAGCTGAACCTCTATCTTAACATCCCCCATTATATTAATGTCCCCCTCATATTTAGATAAAATGAGAATCCCAAATAAGACGTTGTTGTTTGGTGGGGTGGGGTTTTTCGTTGTGTAAGGCTAAAGAAAATATTTTTGTGCCCAAAGAGAACGATTGGGAGCGCGCGCCCAATAATATGAGAAGAAGAAATGTCTTTTTGAAATTGTTATTTGCTGAATCATAGCATGCCAAACTACTGAATTAATTTGGTCCTTAGGAATATGGAATATTAGTACCAAAATTACAACTGATCATATCAGTTTTTTTTTTTCCATTCGGTTCCAACATTGTTCTCTTTGCTTTGTTTGCTTATTGTTAAATTTTGTCTTCTATTTTTGATGGAGTGAAACTCAATTTTGTTTATTTGATCTTTTCCCCGTGAGTTTTTCCCGCATACATAAATTGAAGGGATAATTAAAAAAGGAAAAAAAATGAGGTTTGGGATATCTACTAATTAAAAAACCAGAGAAGTTTATGAAGGGGGTAAAATGTATGTCGGAATCAAATTAACTTCAAGAAGGTTTACATGAAACTTCTCTATTTATTTTTATATTTTTGTAAATTACCCACAATTTTTCTTTTTTCTTTTGTAATTATCCCTAAATTAAAACTCGTGGAAGTTATTACTACATTTCAAATTGACTCATTAATCACATGTTTGCTACCCACGTGTGCAAATTATGTAGTTATAGTTATGCTCGAACATTTCATAAGATAATAAAGCTTCGTGTATATCGAGTTTGTTCCGTAAATTAAATGATTTTTTTGCAACTTTTATGTCACTAATGTTATGGCATTTAGTTTTCGTATGCGTTAATGTTAATCGAGATAGCATTGGTTTGTGGACAAGGTTACATATCCTAACATGATGGTATTTTGCTTTAATTGATGTTCTTGCTCTCGAACAACATATTATTTTATAATTGTATATATAGATGATGGATGTGTGGGGCGATATTGTAAATCTTAAAAACACGTTAAGTTTGACATCCGTTGCTAGAATAACCAATGTAAATCTTAAAAATATTGACATTGACTTTTTACAAAATCGATGCGAATGTAAGTTTTCTACATCGATTGTTCGGAGAAACGATGTATCGCTTTTTCGGAGAAACGATGTTGAAAATTTATATTCTACATCGGTGGTTTCTACAAAACCAATGTTAATTTTGTCTTTTTGGTTAACATTCTACATTGGTTAAAAATATAATCGATGTAGAATCAGATTTTCTACATCGGTTCCATAACCGACGTACAACATTGCCGCTTCACATCGGTTGTAAAATTGATGTCAAAAGGACCCCAGAACCGATGTAAAAACCTGTTTTTTTAGTAGTGGGATATAGATGGTAAGATTAATTCTAAAGATTTAGCGTGTAACCGTTCCTAATTTTATAGGAGTGATTATTTTTATTGGACTAATATACCTTTTACCCATTTTAATTAGGAACTGTTTTTTAGGCTTTATTAATATAAGGCATCGAATTTTTTTGATTTGTGGTGTAGATTTGTTCTTATGTAATTACCAAGACAAGTGGTCTCATAACCTCGCCCTATATATATATATATATATGTGTGTGTGTGTGTGTGTGTGTGTGTGATCTTGATGCCTCAAAAGATTTGGGCTTGAGGCGATTGCCGCATAACCCTCACCTCATGTCCAACAATGTTCAATACAATACTATTCACAAAGTTAAAAGTCCAAATATTTCATATTAGGACATAATTCTTCATACGATGTTTTAATTTTTTTAATCATCATTTAGTTGGTTGGAAAAGTGAAAAGGTGTAAGATATTCGAAGCAAAGTTTAATAACCCTTACATGTTACAAAACGGCAAAATCCACACAAAATGTAATATCGTAAAAATTACGTTATAGATGGTAAAATGCAACAATCGTGGTAGTATGAATGGTAAAATACAACGACGAAAAATTTATATGCTATTGTGTAAAACGTGTATGTATAGTTTGATAACAAATTCTTTTCCACCATTTATTCATCTATCACTTTAGGAAAAAGATATATTAGTGACGAAAGATAGTGAGAAATCAAACTACCACTAAATAATTTTTCTACTTCATTGACGACTATAGTTGCGTGTCAATATTTTCCTTTTAATTTTTTCGTTAGCAAATATGGGTCAATATCTAAATTACATATTTGTACATATAAGGTGGATCGAGTATACCTATTCGCAGCGAACTATCGATCCACGTATCCAGGATTGAGCTCATCTATAAGCCACCTTTTGATCCATGATTAAGCCACCCACAAGCCTTCTCTTGAGTGAACCCGAACATCGAATGAGCCCGTAGATTGGTTGAACCACGAACAAGATCATGAACCGCCTTTCTCGTTGATGTAAATAACTATTAGAGTTATGCACTTTGATGTGCACACCTTAAACCCTTGGAGAACTTTGGTGATGATCCATGAAGAAAAAACCGAGAGAGAAATCTTGGGAGGGAGATTATTTTTTTTTTTTTTTAATGTGGGGACGATATTTTCAATTATTTTGATATTGTGGGGAGAGATATCAATATATATCAATCCCATATCCTAGTTAGAGTCCTAATGGGAGAGGTTTCTAGATAAACCTCATCTAAATAGGACTCCTTATTATCTCAAATATGGATGCAACCTAATTGCACCCAATATCTCCCACTCATACATATTTTACTCGACTCATTCGAATCACATCCTCATAGTTCTCATCTCACGTCTCTTCTTTCATACAAGAAATAAGGCGTGCGACCTGCCGAGAAAGTATAAGTGAGGAGTGTTATATTAAGTCATCACCAAACTAACATAACTCTACAACTCAATAACTCGTTATGTACCCCAAACAAAGTGATCGCACCTAGTCAAGCATCTCTAGATCCTCAATGAAATAAATAGAGCATGATCGACTCACTCAAATATGTTTCTATATTCATGACTAGTCAAACACATTTCGACATAGTCGCCCGGCTATGAATCATAGAACATAAGTGTGTTACCAACTTAATTCTTTAGCTTGGTCTAGGCAACTTTCCTAGACATGCTCCGATAGATCAATCACACATAGCCATTGGATACATGCTAAACTAACGTCATCAAGCTTACACCTCATGACATGGTCCAAAGTCCCAAAGGGTACAAGAAAATAATATGAGCTCACACAAAGGACGGCAGGACCCATTCAAATACTTTCCCATAGGCGGTCGCCTCAAAGCACATGTAGTATGAATACATGTAATGATGGAGATCCCACTCAATTTAGGCATGTCATGCTCTGGACATCATACAAATCTTAGTCTAGTCGCTATTCAAGCGCCTCGACTTGCTTGCTACTCGTAGTCACCGCAAAGTGTCATATGATAGCTCACACATTTGGCTACAAATAGGCTTTTATGAAGTTTGGACATACTTCATAATCGATCAACTCGGATCTCATCATAACCTCTAGTTAAGGTGACCGTTAATTATACTTATTAACCTTCCTCATCGCTTTCTAGCGCAAAGGCGATCATTCGCAAACCTCCTTATGCGACACAATCTTTTAAGTCTCATCCCCGCTCGCTCTCTTAGTGCCGTGGCGATTGCCCATGTGAGAGGGCCAATCAAAGCTTGGTGACAACTCAAAAATTCAAGACAAATACATAATGAGAATCCAACATATCTCATTAATTATAATATGTTCTCATAGGCCACATGATAAATTCTAGATAATCCCTAATGACTCACACGCCTTTGGAGTATTTCACCAAACAAAACTCATAAAAGGGATGAGCGCCCACAACACTCGTACAAGTATGCCTAATAACAATATTAACTATGCGCAAAAACTCTCTTAAGTGAAGTAAAGCCTCGAGTAAATATGTTTGCCCTACCATCCATATTTGGCGCCCAAACCATATACCAAAGTGGTTTTACTATCACAAAGACAACAAAATACATCATGGATGTGCGCGCATAATGCGCATCATTTCAGATGCCAAATTTACCTCTAGCAAATTATAGACCAATCTACTAAGATATCTAAGTATCCATATATCGGCATCACAATAGCGCATGGATCACTTCGATATCCACTCACCAATCACACTCGCTAAGTATATGACTTATTGAGTACGCACATAGCGCTCATCAAACATTCGACAAAGTGCTTACATAAACTAGCTAATATTTCTTTTATTCTTCCAAAAATATCGTTTCTTGACTAAGAATATGATCTTTGACCATGGAGTGTAAAGACAGCCAACACCGAGTGGCGATAACTCCATGTTCTTTGTAAATCATCATATTTTTGCCATATACAATGAGATACAACTCTTACATGTGTTCAGTGAATTAATTGACAATCGTAGGCCTACTAAAATGATAGCTCGATGAAATCAGTGATGACTCAAGTCATAGCTCGAGCTTCTTGATCAGCAATCAATGCGCTCTTACTCCACTTCTTGAATTCATCGGGTGATCCACATAGATCTCTTTATTTAATTTTCACTGAACTATGTCAACATCAATCATCCAGGACAAACCTAGACGAAAGTGGCAAGAATAGATAACATATAACGCGAATTGAGGCAATCTCACCACTTAAAGAGAACATCTCAAAACATTTACGCTCTTCTAGCAGGCGTAAATATTTTGTCCTTAGTCGAGCTACACACATGTTAATCAACGGTCTAAATTGCACTTGACCTTCCGAAACCACATATTTCAAATGGTCTTGCATCTAGACAGAAGATTAACAAGCTCTTAGACTTTATTCTTAGTCATTCGACTCATCTTTTCCTTCTCAACAACTATCCACTTAGGGCATCAAGTGAAGTCACATATTCTATCGACTCATAAATATCCACAAAAGTAATTGAGAAGGATACTCACTCAATCTCATATAGATGATGAGAATATTTCATATTCACTCCTTTTACTCGTGAAATTTGAGAACCCTTGCTGTGTGAGACAATAGCTCCCACTGACTTAGTGTCGCTCCCATTATCCCCCGATTACTAGATGAGTATAAAATACAACATCCTCGCTAGAGAAATGAGCGCCTTCTAAGGATCTTGCAAATCGCATAGTTTTAAGATCTCTTTAGTCTTCACATATGCTCAAGAAATCCCTTTGGGGGAAACCTAAATCGTGCGACTTGAATCTCCACGCGAGAACACATATTCTCGAACTTACATGAACATACCCACTAATTTGGGCTTGTTATCAAACTAAAGCTCATATAAGGTTGAAGAATCATTTGGAGACACATATTTTATGATGTAGGCAACAACAAGATACACAAATCAATTTGCGCTATCATAAATCTAACCATTTTGAAGTGATTGTCCCTTCTTCGCAAGCTCATATAGCTACAAAGTGATCGTAACCATCATTCAACTTGCAACTTTATTTCCTTCAACTATGTGTCCAAACTAATTAGACACGGTAGTATTGCTCCCTATTAGTACATCTCCATCTATTAAGAATCGCTCAAAGAAATTTGGCGCTTCTAATCGATGAGAGTGGGGATGTGCTAACTTATAGCATAGATAGAAATAAAAGAAAATATAATGCATTAATTTGTGCCTCACACTCATAAGTCTCGCAATCAATTTAGTGGACTTAGCTTTAAAGGAAAAGTAGTCATCTTACATTCTTCAAAGAAGCTTATCCGCTGGATAAAAAATTATGCAGAGGAGATTGACCTTAGCGAGTTAGACAATAAAGCCTCCTCGAGATAATACATGCCGTCCTCCTAACCGCACGTGCCATGATATCAATAGAAGACCTAAAAGAAATACTATCTAAAGCCAAGCATCACAAAGAAAAGATAGATAAGTATTCTCACTCAATAAATATTTTACAAGTGCATTTATCCGAGTAATACTACATCGACACATCAAATTGCTCACACCAACTATTGAGCTTGAGATTACTCTTTTTAGCCTCCTCTTGTGCGCTCTATAGCCGCACAACTCCGATAATAGTCATACACATTTGCTCAATCTCAAACGTATGCTAAGTCAACAAATTTCTACAATCCACCCATGGAGAGATTTGGAAACATTAGCGGAAAAAATAAGAGAGCAATTAAATAGTCAAACTTCATCTCATTATAATTACGAGCAAAGTTGCCAATCTCATATAGTCATATGTGCACTTAATATTTGTTGGCACTTAATTGCCTCATTAAATAAGGTGACATGTCTTGTCACTTGGTGGATCAATTTATAGTTCTAGTTTTAGCTTTTGATCTTGTCAAGCTACATTATGCTTTTTCCAACATTCACCCCAGTTGGTTTATGTCGATCAAAGATAAGCGACAAATGCACTTACTTGTGTATTTATCAACTTTTATAATCAGCCTCTAGATAGGTGATTTTCATTAATATTACCACAAGTTACTAATATCCTTAATTCAAATTGAAATAGCAAATTCGGACAACCGAGTTTTTTCCTCGTGAGTAAGCATATATTCTAAAAATAGAGCTTAAACAAATTAAAGCGCAAAATTAATTCTTGATCCATAAGTATATCATCGACATCCCAATGCGATTATTTCGGGCAATTAAGTTCTTATATTTGCGCTTAAATAAATAAAGTGCAAATTCTTTCTTTAATCCACAAAATATATTGTCCGCGTCTAAGTCGCGACAATACTAGATTCTTTGTCTAATTTCATGCTAAATTGGCTAAACTAAAGTTGGTGAGTTTGGTCTAAACACATTTCAATAAATTGCGCAAAACAATTAGGCATCGATCTAAAAATTTATTCTCGATCCAAGTAATATTTATTATTTTCTTCAATTCAAGGAGATCGAAAATTTGCCACCAAGGCTAGTAATCATCTCCCACCGAATTGAAGATCACAATAGAAATTACCGATCCACGAATAAAATTATCAATGTCCATAAATAACTTATGCATGCAACCATGCGATATAAGTAATTTTAAAAAATTATCTCCATGGGCGACATTGACATATGGTGCATCATGTGGAGATAATTTACACCTGTGGTGGTAAAACAAAAAATATCCTCGTAAAATTGATGTTACATAGCCTCCAAAAATTGGCTCAATAAATGCATGCCTCAAATTTTTTGGCATATTTTCAAGGCCTACTACATCAATCTAGAAAAAATAAAAAATAAAATAAATGAGGATACAAAATTACGATCATTGTCAAATATTAACTCCCACAAATAATATTAGTATAAAAAAAGAGACATTCACATACATGAACACACGTATGTCGATGTCCATTCATTCCCAACACATGATAATTTATATTACATTAACCAAATAAATTGCAAAGACAAAAAAAAATTGCATACACATAAGCATTTAATAAAGCATGCAACTCATAAATTAAAAATCATATAGAATATTTTTGCTTGCGCCATTGTGCAAAACATATAAATATTTTTTACGCACCTTATGAAAAAAATTCCATGCACCAATGTGAAAAATAATTTTCCCATGCATCACAATGCACAAAAATATTAATTTGTTGCAAGCATCTTATTACAAGCGTTAAAAATAATTTTTCTTTCATGCACCTAATGCGAAAGAAAAAAATGTCATTGCTACATATGTGCAAAAAAATAATTCTTCATGCATCATATTGCACAATAATAATTTTGCAAGCATTCACATGCGCAAAAAAATAATTTTTTCGTGCACTATATTACGGAAAATATTTTTACATGCATTAATATTATAACAAAAACATGCACAAAAATAGTTTTGCAACGCCCCAACGCGCAAAAATAATTTCTTATCCAACTTCTATACAAATACAATGCATGTTAGAGATATAACAATACATAATCTTAGCCCGATGGTAGACATGCAATAGATATAATCAAAAGTTCTATGGTTCAAATCCTTATGAGACCAACAATTTCTTAATTTTTTTAATAAAGGGATACACCACTTAGCCACTACTCGCCGGATCATCGCCCGTGTAGCGTTCAAATAGATGACACATCAATCGCCCACGTGGCGTACCGTGACTTCACCACGCCAAGCATCATGTCCCCATGGCGACCATCGCGCCACATCAGCCGCTTCATCGCCCACGCCGCCAGCCTATGATCCCACGCCGGGCCCATTGTTCAAGATCTAATGTATCCGTGTCCATAACAATGTTTGAAGAAAAAGATTGCATACACTTGCACGCATCTCCATGCAATTTTGTCTTTAAGCTAAAAACTTTGAATCTACATAACTTATTCGTTTCGAATCTATTTTTCATGCATAATATATTAAATTAACCGTCTTTTCGAGATTTACATTTTGACACCAATATTGTATGCCTAAAAAGAAAGTACAAATTCGAATTTAAAAAAAAAATAAAATCACATATATCATTAAACTCAAGCACATCAAATAGGTGAAATCGAACTCTAATGGCTCGATACCATTGTTAGCAAATATGGGCCAATATCTAAATCACTTATTTGCACATATAAGGTGGATCGAATATACCTATTTGCAAATACGATCCACGTAGCCGAGGATTGAGCCCGTCTACAAGTCTCATTTTGATCCATGATTAAGCCATCTACAAGCATTCTCTTGAGTGAACCCGAACATCGAACGAACCATGTAGATTAGTTGAACCACGAATCGCCTTTTCGTTAGTGTAAATAACTACTACGTTATTCGCTTTGATGTGCAAGCACCTAAAATTCTTGGAGAACTTTAGTGATGCTCCAAGAAGAAAACCATAGAGAGAAATTTTAGGAGGTTTTTTTTTTTTGATGTGGGGACGATATATTCAATTATTCGATATTCAGGGAGAGATATCAATATATATCTCAATCCCATATTCCAATTAGAGTCCTAATGGGAGAGGTTTCTAGATAAACCTCATCTAAATAGAATTCTCTATTATTCAAATATGGATGCAACATAATTGCACCCAATATTTTCTCTTTTGCTTTCCTCTACTTCTTAATGGGTATTAGAATAGTGATGATTGTGAATGGATTATTGAATATTTTCTTCTGGTTCAGGTGGTGACTTTTTTTTTGGCAAAATTATTATTTTAGTCCTTTAAGTGGTCCTCTTTGGAGATTTCGTCCTCACATATTTTGATTTTGATATTTCATCCTTTAAGTTATTTTTTGGACTTTTAGTCCGCACACGCCTATAGCAGTGTAATGATGACCGACCCATTTGATGTGTGAATTTTAAAAATATGCAACAAAAAAATTTTGTCCTCTAAGTGGACTACTTGGGAGATTCAGTCTCATTTTTTTCTAAATTTTTAAATTTAGACTTTTAAATGAGAAAAATTGAGATTCAATCCATTTATACATATAATTTTACTTTTTTAAAATTAAAAGTTAAATGTAATAGAAAAATATATTTAACTTAACTATAAATAACATCAAATTAATTTACAATTTTAAATAATAATTAGAAAAATGGAATATTAAATAAAATTATACTTATTATCCTAGTTAGTTAAATACGAGACGAAAAGTTTGTAAATTAGCAAATTAATTAATTTATACATATTCGTATTTAATATGTAGGAGTATATTATGAATATTTATCAAAAGTTGTGGTGAAACAATTAGCAAAATTACATAAATAATTAATATATCGACTTGTAAATGTACATGTAAAATACAAAAAAAGTACTTGTTCGGAAGTAATAATATGGCTTATTTTGGTATTATCATCATATGAAATTTTAAATATTCAAAATTTTAAATTTAAAAAAAAAAAAAAAAAAAAAAAGTGTGACCCTTTCAACCCGACCCACCGTCGCTCCCTCTTCCTCTCCAACCGCTCCAACTAATTGAATGCTCAAAATTATAGATATTTAGAAAATCCAATCTTATGATAAATAACATGAATTTTGAAAAATTACAATATTTATCGATAAATTTAAGTTCCTTTAATTAGTTATAGATATAGTTTCTAGCATTGTAATTTTTCTATTTTTATAAATCATTCATTTTTATTTGATATCGTAAATTTATTTTATTTTATTCATAGTTAATTTAAATATATTTTTCTGTATATTATATTTATAGTTGAATTTAATTAAATTTTTATTTTTAAATATGAAATTAATTTGTAAGTGGATTGCATCTCCGGAAAAACATTAATTTAAAGGACTAAATTTAGAATTCGGAAAAAGTGAGGACCAAATTTCCTAGTTAACTCCGCTTAGAGGACTAAAAATCATTTTTGAATTCTTTTAGAATTTACATATTTGGCTCTGGTCACCATTATCTGCTATAGGCGGTGACCGGACTAGAAGTCTAAAAAAGCTCACTTAAGGGACGAAATGTCAAAATCAAAATAAGTGAGGACGGAATCTTGAAGAGGTCCACTTAAAGGACTAAAAAAACAATTTTGGCTTTTTTTTTCAATAGCAATTTCGCTATATCGTAGAAAAGGAAGCGAATTCATGTGCACGCAAACATTCTTAGTAAAAGGTTAAGTGAAGAAACGTGTGTTTGTCGGATTTGGTTTCCAAAGCTTACAAGATTATTTAGAACCAAAATAGTTCTACTTTTGCTTTTGCTAATGCTAAAAAACAAGCTTGAACTTGATAGGTCCAACTTCAAATCAACAAGATTTGCCGAAAGAATTTTATTTCTCTTTATTTTTCATAATCTTAACTTTTTAAGTCGTAAATAAAAAGGCACATACTGATTTTGTGTCATGTTTCGGGCCCATGGAGTGAGGCTCTCAAGGAACTTGAGGACAATAGACAATTTTGTCATCGTTTTATAAATATTTATTTCTTGATAACCCTTTTCAATTTTTCATGTGGAATAGTACGTAGTAACGTAACATCACCTTCGATTGAATGCTACGCCTCATTGCGTTTCTTTCAACATTCATAATTGCCTCCAAAGGTGTGGCAAAGTGCATATTTGATCGGACATTTTGCACTAATATTACTCGATCGGGTCAACTTTGAGACCATTTTGTGGCATCCCAAAATGGGAGATGATATATACCTCCAAAGTGTAGTATATATGAATGTCCGAAAAGTGAGTGTAAAGTATGTTATGATGAAAAAGACTTGATTCTTCCCACTAAAGTTTAATACTTCACAGTTTAGAAAAAATCTATATATGTTGTTGAATAGGGGACCATATTTTCTATTCTATTATCATATTCCATTTCTTATTTCATATTGGGTGAACAACACATGTTATTCAAATAAACATGGGAGGTTGATTGATTTAGTACTATATCTACATATGTTATTCATCCGGATAACGGAATAGGGAGTGGAATATAAAATTAGAACATAAAATCCGAATATATCCGTTGAATACCGCTTGATATATATGGACATGACATCAATATAATAGCATAGAAATTTAAATTTGACCAATGGCGCATGGCATATTTTGGACACATATCTATTTTCTATATTTTTCACAATTCAGAAATATATGAAATTAGACAAAGAATTATAAATTTTAAAATCAAATGAAATTTATAAAATAATCTCAATTTTGTCCATATTGATAACTCTCCAAATCCATCACAACTATGGCCGATTAAATATATCGTATGAACATATGAAAAATTGAACTGTTGTAATACATTCTACATTTGATCATCAGGGCATCCACAATGGTGCAATTTGTGTTTATTACCTTGAACCTGAATACCATTTTTATCATTGTGGAGATGATTCATTATTCATATTCTTAAATTTTGTTCAAGATGTTGAGCATGTCCAACAAATTAATGATGAAAGTATTTGTGGGTAGAATGAGAGGATTTGTAGAATCTATTTTAAATCATTAACTTGAGCAAATCATTGTTGCTAGTAGAAGATGATTATTTTCATGGTTGATGTGGTACAACCGAATTACAAAAACATGAAGTTGAACACACCATTATGGGTGATCTCATTGACTTAATAGATAGTTGACAAGTAGGGGTGGAAATGGGTTGGGCCAAGCCAAGCTTTGTGTTGGGACGGTTTGGGCCAACCTTGCTAAGCTTAGGCTCAAGTACGATTGTACTAATTATTTGTGATAGGATTTTAGTAGGCTCAACTAGGCCTTAAGTAAAAATAGCAGACTTGAATATATTTATGGGATAAGAATACAATTACTCCACTTTTCTCGGATAAAAGACATGTAGGTCCAAGGGATGTGAGTAAGGTTTAGAGGGGGATTGAATAAACCTTACCAACTTTTCGATTTTAGTTCTTTTAAGATTATTAATGAGTTAACTCAAACAATCGTGTCTTTGAGGGACAACTAAGTTGGTTATTCGGCGAGTTAGCCACTCAACATACTCGATAGAACCGTTGATAGAATAACTCGCTTGTTTAACCCGAACTTTAACTTGGTTGTGTTTGTTTTCGGTGGAAGACTTAACACCCTTTGTATTGTTTTAAACTTGTTTTAACACTTAATTTTAGCACTTGGTTATTAATCGTTGGATAGCAAATATGAGTTTAGCAAGAGATATAATGTACGTATGCGAGAAATGTAAATGTGCTTTGAAAAATAAATGACACATTTAATTTTTATAGAGGTTCGAAAATGGGGTAATTCTTCTAATCCTCTCTTCTCCAACTCCCGGAGGAATCCACAATGTAAAAGATCTGTTTACAAAGTGGTCAACGCCAGAGACAACCTTGGTCACACAGTTGGCTTCTCTTCCGACTTTTTTTTCATAGGCAGGGGCGGTGCCTTGCTACTTCAACTCACTTTCTCAAGCTCTTGGATTTGATCACGAAGACCTCCAATGACTTGATATCGGTTCGACCTTGAACCTTCCTACAATACTCCTTGGAAAGTAGACCCCTTTGATTTTTCAAAAGTTTCCTCTTCAACAGGTTTGAAGTTGTCTTTCCTTCACGGCTTGTGTTGGATCCATTTCTTCGAGTTACTGTGCTTGAGGATTTGCTTGAATATACTTGAGAATATTGCAGGTTAATTGCTTGAATATTGCTTGCTTATTCGTGTTTCTGTAACCTTTTCTCAATGAATTTCCTCGGCCTTTTATAGTGAACTTTTGAAATTTTGCCCGTTGAAGAGATAGGCTGATTTCAAAAGTCTCTTGTGTTCGTTGGCTTGTCTTGTTGCGATCCTTGATGTTGACATTTCCTCGTATTAAATGTCTTGCAAAGATTGCAAAATGCGTTTCGACACTCGTGCGATCTTCCCATTGGTTTGTTCCTTTTGCACACAAATGGAACTAACACTTTATTTCGATACTTTAACATGTTACCATTCTAAGTAACATTCTTGTCTTTCATCAACGGATCTCATTCAGCTTGTCTTGACTTGATCCGCATCTATTACTCCCCAGGTGACTTGAGTTGGCTTCCAATACTTGGATGACTCATCCGCCACTTCAACTTGAGATATGGCTTCGAGTTGACTTGATCGACTCTTCACTGGTGATTCACAATCGATACATCTTGGCCGAGTTCTTGACTTCCCTCCTTAGCCATACTCGGATGTCTCGCAATGAGTCTTCACTTCATCTTCGATTGACTTCTTGTATTTCGGCGTGGTCGACTTGACTCAACTTTTCCATTTCTATTTATTACAATGCAAATTACAAGGAAAACGGGTGCCAACTTTCTAGTTTACATTTTACATGGCATTCATCAAAATTTATAAAATAAATTTCCCAACAATTTCGCATTTTTGATGATGCCAAAACTTAAAAACATTAAACAACATGTAAACAACAAAGATACATATAGACAATGCGAAGAACAAAGAACGTATGTGTAGAATAGATCGCTTTATTTATCATAACATTCTTGTCCTTTACACATTTGTTTACATTTGGTATCCGAGCATTTTCATATCGTGAGCAAAATACATATATCTATGCTAAGATACATGAATAAATACAAAGTGAAAACTACGTAAAAATTCACTAAGCATTACAGATGACTTACAAAAATATATTTACATAAGTAATATACATGAAGGGTTCGCAACAATACTTCAACTTCTTCCGCCTCCTTCTTTCCTCTTCATCTCTCACAAAGTCATCACCTCTTTTCCTTTTCATTCTTCTTTCAGCCTCTCCGCTTCTTCTCATACGCTCTTTTTAGCAAAGAACATCCTTTCGCTTTCTCTCTAGCCATAGCCGAGTCTGCGCTTTTCATTCTCCTCTTCCGGTCTTCTTACAACCTCTACATTCTTCCTTGCCACTTCCAGGTTTGCCACTTCGTCATACTCTTTGTTTGATAAATGGTTTATCATGATTTTGATGATTTTGATTTTACACCAAAACAATGGTTTTAAAGGTTGTCCAAATACTCCTAAATGATTTAAAATGGTTTTAATATTTTTCGGAGTATTTCCTCAAGTTTATTTTCGATATAAAATTGGACAACACATTTAATGTTTTTAAGTCAATGGGTTTTTACATTGAAACTATGTTGTCCTAATACTCCCAATTGATCTAAAATGTCTCTACTATTTTTCGGAGTATTTATGGAATTTATATCGAACAACACTTTTTGTGTAAATGTTTTATTTCTTCAAAACTATATTTCTAATGTTGTCCTAAATACTCCCGATCGGTTTAAAATGTTTTTATGAATTTTTCGGAGTATTTCTTGAGGTTTATTTTCGTCAAAAATCGGACAACATTGCATTTAGGCGGTCGACCGGTCGACCAAAGAGGCGACCGGTACCTGGGAGCAAAACATCGAAATAGAAACTTTGTTCTTTCAGTTTTTGGTCAGTGCAACCGGTCGCCCTAGCCTTCGACCGGTCGAGGTGCACTTCGACCGGTCGCCCTGTGTTAATTTGCTGCGATATGTTTCAAACTTCTATTTCGTATGATCGGTCGCCCTATGCTTTGACAAAGAAAATTCTAACCGTTGTCAGCACAGACAACTTTCCTTAAATTGTGGGATTGATTTCTAAACAGCTATAATCTTGATTTTAATTGCAATTTTTTGTAGATATCGATTCCAAGAGGAGCCTATCAAGTATCAATCATCTCCTATAAAAGAGGAAGAATTGAAGCAACAACACAAGAGAGAAAACTACAACACAACAAGATACACTCAAGAATACACTTGTTCTTACATTGTCTTATTTCTTGTTGTAATTTGCCTAGCTATTCACTTTCACATCCTTGAGGTCTAGCTTTTCTTGATTACACTTGCACTCCATTGTATTATCAATTATCGAGTTGTAATCTTGAATTTGGGCAATCATTCAACACAAGATATCCTTGTGAGTGTTCTTGTGGTAAGAACACACTTGGGTGATCTAGGTGTTAGGTGTAAGAAGATTGTGGTAATCTTCTTGTTGAGGTGTTGAAGAGTGTGGTGGTGCTCTTCAAGGGTGAAGATTGTGGTAATCTTCATAAGGTGCCGTTGGAGATTGTGGTAATCTTCAAAGGAGATTGTGGTAATCTCCAAAGGTGGTGTTGAAGAAGAGTGTGGTGCTCTTCAAGGTGTTGTAAGTTGAATTTGTATTAATTTTGGTAATTAATAAAATTCTTTTTTTTTTTGAAATCCATCCCTGGATATCTGGGGTGGTAGAGGATTAGGCCCTAGGTGGGTTGAACCTCTTTAAATCGACGTGTGTTGCTTACATTCCGCACCTTATTATTATCTTTGAGCATTCGGTTTGAAAAAGAGGGCGAAATTCAAAAGATGGAGATAATCTATTCACCCCCCCTCTAGATTATCGTAGCCGCTTGGACTTACAAGTGGTATCAGAGCCAAACTCTTTGGCAAGCTCGTTTCACATCACGAGTGAAGAGAAACGATCGTCGGCTACTTAACGAAGCTCATCTTTCTCGCACCTCCACCACCAAGCCACCTCGGTTTGATTCCAAAAATTTTACATTTTGGAAAGAAAGAATAGAATGCTATTTACAAGGTTACGGGTTCGACATTTGGAACACCGTCATTAATGGAGAATCCATTCCGATGAAAGATACACCACACACCTCAAAAGGCTTCAAAAAGCTCAATGATGAAGAGAAGAAAATCATCTCCTTAAATGGTAAAGCTCTTAATATTTTACATTGTTCACTTACCACTTTGGAATTTGATCATGTTGTAGGTATTCGATCGGCACATGAAGTATGGCAAAATTAGAAGCCATCTATGAAGTATATGCAAATGAAAGGAGCAACTCAAAAGCATCTACTTCACAAATGGATACAACATCAAATCCAACAACATGAGATAAGCCTTCTACAACCTCCCATGATGAAGAAGTTGAACAATGCCTCATAGCATCGAAGAAGAAAACGAGGTAAGTTCTAAACCCTCTACTTCCTATGATAATGATTATAGTGATTTGCAAAATGACTATGATGAACTTCAAAATGAATTCCAAAGCTTGCTTGTTAAATACAAAAATTTGAAAAAGGAATTCAATGTTTTGAAAAAATGAAGAGGATAGTTTATTTACTTCCTATGAATCACTATCATGTGCTCACACCACCACACTTGACAAGGTTAGAAACCTTGAAAAGAAAATAGTACTCTTGTTGAGGATATTAATTGCATGAAAGGGGATTTATCTAAATCCAACTTGAGTCTAGATGAAATTGTTGATTATTGTGATAATTAAAAAACTAGAACTTGATCATAAGTTTAATGTTGTCAATCATATGAAAAAGAATCAAGTCTCTAAGCATGTTGGTCATTATGCTCCTAGAATTATTACTTGTTTTTATTGCGGTAAAAAGGGTCATACGGCTAATTCTTGTCGAGCTAGAAATAGCTCTAATTATTGTTGGAGACTTAAAAGTCTCAAGACTAATCCCAAAGGACCCAAACACATAAGGGTACCACAAAACAATGTCATATTAGGTACTCGGAGAAATAATGATCAAGAAAATTTATACCGCCAAGATGACATCAAATGACCGTTTCATTTGATCAAAGAAGAAGAAACTATTTTCAACAAAGCAAATTTCCAAGAAGAGGATATACTCAAAAATGGGAAGAACACAATCCTTGAAATGGCAAAGATATCATCAACAAGATGATTTTCAAAGAAGAAGAGACTTTCAACAATGGGAAGGCAACAAACCTTGGAAATGGAGTAATCAAAGAAGTCATCATCAACAAAGTGACTTCTCAAGGGGAAGATATCATCAACAATGGGAACGACACAACCCATTGAAATGGCGTAATTGGTAACCCGTATCTCCCTAGTTAAATATGCATTTTATTTTGTTATTATGCATGCTTTTATTTGTGTCTTAATTGCAAAATGAGTTTTCAAGTATTTATTTTTTTAATTAAGGTCTTCAATATATATTTGTGCTTTTAAAATATTTTTGAAAAAAGAAGACCTTATATGATGTTTTTAAAACTCTTGTGCATTTTTGTAGACTAGAGTGTGTTATCATCTCCTATGGATTTTTATGGCATGAGCTTACTTGCGATATCTCTTAGCCTACACTTTTATCATTATGATTTGTGCTAGATTTGTTTTAAGTATTGTGTAGGATTTACATATTTTCACAAATGGCCATTTACGTCATTATTTGTCAAGAAAGGCATAAATTATCGAGGTACGTTTACTTGTGTTATTCTTACTCTTATAGACTCGATATATGTATTGCCATGTGCCTACGTGCTTGTTTTTCATAGTATTTCATACAAGTGCCATTAAGAGGATTTTTAGATTTTTTTTGAAAGGCACTATTCGATATTTGATTGCACATATTTGCTTTGTCAACTTTTGTTCAAATACTTCTTTTAAATGAGGTCTCAATTATATGCTATCGGATTTTCAAATTTCAAAAGAGACCTTTGTAGCTTTCTTAAGCTAATTTGAACTTGCATGATTTATTAGACTCTTGATGATCTTCTAAATGCATAGTATGTGTTTTTTGCTTCATGGTCTATATATATATAGTGTCTATTCCTACTATGCTCTTTTGCAAGATATTTTGTGATTGATGATTGAGGCATGTTTTTACACTTGGGCTATTTTTTTTCTTGCTTATATAAGCGTATACCGGTAATGAGTTTGCTTAGTTGTGTAGATGAGAACGAAGTACTCCAAATATTGTTACCTCAAAATATTTGGATGTAAATGTTCTATTATGAACACCTTAGATCAATTGGATGACCTATGATGATAGTAATGAAGAAGACAAAAAGGGTATTCCGTAACAAACTCGATGACCAAGGCAACATTGGTCGAACTAAGGCGAGGTTAGTAGCTCGAAGGTATTTTCAAGAAGAAGGTAATTGATTTTGATGTAATATTTGCACTCATAGCACATTTAGTAGCTATTTGCATTTTTACTTGTCCATTCTGTTTTAAGAAAATTTCAAGCTTTACCAAATGGATGTTAAATCCAATTTTCTCAATGGTTTTATTCAAGAAGAAGTCTATGTAAAACAACCTCCGGTTTTTTAATTTTCTAGGCCAAATGATTTTTATAAAAGGCCTTGTATGGTTCAAAACAAGTACCCCATGTATGGTATGATAGACTTAGCTATTTTTGCTAAATGATTTTACAAGAGGTAAAATTGATACTACTCTCTTTGTTTTTGAAAAAGGGCAAGATTGTTTGCTTGTGCATATTTATGAGAATATTTTTGGTGCTACTAATGAATATTTGTGCAAGATATTTTTCTAAGTTGATACTAGGTGAACTCGAGATGAGCATGATGGGGTAGCTCAATTTATTGCTTGACTTCAAATTATTCAATGCCAAGAAGATGGTTATATTTCAAAAGAACTCTTGAAGGAGTTAGGCATTGAAGAAAGAAGAACTTTCTCAACCTCTATGGCTAAAGATTGACAAAGGTTGAGAAAGGCATGTCGTCGACAAACAAATTCGAGGTATGTTTTCTTGTATTATTCCTATAGACTCGACATTCCATATGCCTTATGTCTATATGCTCGACTTCAAAAACTACCCCTAACGAATCTCATTAAAGTGCCATTAAAAGAAATTTTCAAATATTTGAAAGGCACTTTTTCTTATGACTTGTTGTATCCAAAGTCTCAAAACGTTATTATTTTTCGGGATAACAAGTCCGGTGATAATAATTTTTCAAAATATGGTTCGTCATAATCGAACTAAACATATTGAGATTCGATAATTTTTTTAACGGGATTGCACGTTTAACAAAACTCGAGATGTGTTTAATTCCATCTCAAGGATCACTCACGGACTTTTTAATCGCTCAACGCCGAGCATTTTACCTCATTTCGAGCTTGATCATGACATAATGTATATTGAATGAGGTCTACGTTTGTATTTTGCACGTTTTAAAACTTAGGGGCGAAAAATTGATTTTTGGTTGAAAATTCGGATTTTGGAAAAAAACGACAGTGATTGAAATGAAAGGGTTGAGGGCAACCGGTCGCCCTCAACGCCGACCGGTCGCCCCTAGGCTATAATTTGGATTAAAATGGTTATGTCTTGATTCGTCACTTTGACACATTTTAGCCATTTTTCGTCCCCCTTTGCAAATTTCACACACAATTCACTTCAAATGAGTTTTGATGCATGAATTATATATTTTGGGGATTATCTAGCTCGACTATCATCATCATTGCTCATCTTTACCGATTGAATGGTAAGAATTTCACTATCTTTAGCTCAATGGGTTGAACCTCGAGTTTATGGCTTATATGTATTTTTCTTGATGTAATTCATATATGTTTGTGATGAGCTTATTGATTGTTGATGTATGATATTTGTTAAATTGTATTTGGTGATGAAAAACTTGGCTTGATTTCACTTACAAGGGCTATATATAACTTTTTCTATTTTTGACGCCAGAGTGTTCGATAAAACGTTTCAATGAAAAATTCATCACCTACATGACTCTCTCGATTTCAAAAGTCTCATATATTTATAGAGATCATGTTTTTACAAATCAAATGATTTTTCATAAGCTTCTACAAGTCGTATGATTCGACTCTTCTATTTGGTTTAAAAGCTTCAATGTTCAAATGGCTCGATACATCGGTTTACTTGCGCACTTTGATAAGAATATATGATGTATTTATCGTGCTAACATTCTTTTTGATGATTCCAAAGGGGGAGAAACAGGTTATAAGCTCATTAGCTCAATAAAAGCTAAGATAAGCTTAACGAAAAGAAGCTATAAGCTATGGCTTCATAAAGCCATAAGTTGTGGATCATATTTAGTCCACTTGGTACATTATGGTTATGTATGAATCATGGTCCATTGGTTGTAGTATGGACTTATATACGGTTCTAATGATGTATCTTTGACAGGAGAGCTTTTAAGTTATTGATACTTAAGCTCAATATCTAAAAGCTAATATTTTAGCTTATGTTTAAGTTGCTTCTATATAACTCTTGTTGTGCATGTTGATAGGGGGAGCATTTGCTATATGTGTTTGAATATCTCTACTCCCATCCTTGTGTTTTTATTGCATGGAATGTTGTCGCTCACAACGGATAGTTCTCTTTAACGGTAAAATTATTTTGTTTTCAAAATCGACCTCGTTAAAATTGTTTTGGTTTGTAATCATCAAAAAGTGGGAGATTGTTTGATAAATGGTTTATCATGATTTTGATGATTTTGATTTTACACCAAAACAATGGTTTTAAAGGTTGTCCAAATACTCCTAAATGATTTAAAATGGTTTTAATATTTTTCAAGTATTTCCTCAAGTTTATTTTCGATATAAAATTGACAACACATTTAATGTTTTTAAGTCAATGGGTTTTTACATTGAAACTATGTTGTCCTAATACTCCCAATTGATCTAAAATGTCTCTACTATTTTTGGAGTATTTATTGGAATTTATATCGAACAACACTTTTTGTGTAAATGTTTTATTTCTTCAAAACTATATTTCTAATGTTGTCCTAAATACTCCCGATCGGTTTAAAATGTTTTTATGAATTTTTCGGAGTATTTCTTGAGGTTTATTTTCGTCAAAAATCGGACAACATTGCATTTAGCGGTCGAGCGGTCGACCAAAGAGGCGTGCACAGGAGCAAAACATCGAAAAGAAACTTTGTTCTTTCAGTTTTGGTCAGTGCAACTCGTCGCCTAGCCTTAGACCGGTCGAGGTGCACTTCGACCGGTCGCCTGTGTTAATTTTGCAATATGTTTCAAACTTCTATTTCGTGGCCGATCGTCGCCTCTATGCTTTGACAAAGAAAATTCTAACCATTGTGCAAACAGACAACTTTCCCTTAAATTGTGGGATTGATTTCTAACAGCTATAATCTTGATTTTAATTGCAATTTTTGTAGATATCGATTCCAAGAGGAGCCTATCAAGTATCAATCATCTCCTATAAATAGAGGAAGAATTGAAGCAACAACACAAGAGAGAAAACTACAACACAACAAGATACACTCAAGAATACACTTGTTCTTACATTGTCTTATTTCTTGTTGTAATTTGCCTAGCTATTCACTTTCACATCCTTGAGGTCTAGGCTTTTCTTGATTACACTTGCACTCCATTGTATTATTAATTATCGAGTTGTAATCTTGAATTTGGGCAATCATTCAACACAAGATATCCTTGTGAGTGTTCTTGTGGTAAGAAAACACTTGGGTGATCTAGGTGTTAGGTGTAAGAAGATTGTGGTAATCTTCTTGTTGAGGTGTTGAAGAGTGTGGTGCTCTTCAAGGGTGAAGATTGTGGTAATCTTCATAAGGTGCCGTTGGAGATTGTGGTAATCTTCAAAGGGAGATTGTGGTAATCTCCAAAGGTGGTGTTGAAGAAGAGTGTGGTGCTCTTCAAGGTGTTGTAAGTTGAATTTGTATTAATTTTGGTAATTAATAAAATTCTTTTTCTTTTTGAAATCCATCCCGGATATATTGGGGTGGTAGAGGATTAGGCCCTAGGTGGGTTGAACCTCTTTAAATCGACGTGTGTTGCTTACATTCCGCACCTTATTATTATCTTTGAGCATTCGGTTTGAAAAAGAGGGCGAAATTCAAAAGATGGAGATAATCTATTCACCCCCTCCCCCGTCTAGATTATCGTAGCCGCTTGGACTTACAATACCCAGCCCAATAGATCCTCCCCTTCTTTCCGGGATCTACATATTCAATATTCTTGGGTTTTGGACGAGGTCGAGAACCTCTTCCACCACCATTTCTTCCTCCTCCTCCGGGTGTATCTTGTCACGGAGTCTTGTTTACCCGGTGAGTGGTCTTTGGTAGTCTCATTTTTCTACTTTTTCGCATAATGCAAGACCTTTTTCCCAAGATAAATCCCAGGCTTGGGCTAGTCACATTTCCGAAAATAGCCTTTGGATTCGAGCGTTTTGAATTCTTGATTGATCTCGGCTCGGATCCATTGTCACCGCAACATCTTGATCTTTCCTCACCGGAATGCCACCATCTTGTTTCATCACTTCTTCGATTTGGGCATCCATCTTTTTGTCGAACTCCTCAATCCCCGCTTTGATAATTCGTCTTTTCTCGACATTGGCACAACAGAGTGCCCAATGTGTAGGGTTATGGGGAGTTTGCCCAAGATGGAGGCGAGAATTTGACCTGCTTGAGGGGTTTCAGCTATCATTAACGTAAGATCTTTTGAACGTTCCCCTCGGTGGCTTTCCTTCGTCTCATTGCAATCTTTTCAATTGCAGATTCCTTCAACTTCTCTTCTTTCAATTTTCTTAGGGACTCCTCTTCCCCCTTTTTGGCATCATCAAAGAAGAGAGGGACCCCTGGGAACATGCCTTCAAGCATGAAATTGAGTCTTTCGAGAGCGGAAGATTGTTTGGAGTCTCTCGCAAAGATAAGCCGTCCGAAATTCCCGATCGAGTTGCCTTGGACTCGGCTACCACCAACTTCATTTCAGCCATGAGTAGGCTGAATTTGTCATTCGTTGCGTTCTCAAGGCGCATAATTTCTTTTCTTTGAAATTCTTGCAGCAGCTCCATTTCTGTTTTGTGAGATTCATGTAACCTTTCGATATACGCCTGCATCCTTTCCTTGGATCAGCATTGTCACGGCCATCTAGGCGAGCATTACGCCATATAGTGCTTTGAAATAACGAACTTGTTCGAGTCGCATGGATTCTTTGTTGAGACCATTCTCGGATCCGCACCACTATCCCTCTCAAGTCTCGCTTTGTGAGGGTAGCGTCCTATTGTCGATCTTAAATCGAGGAGGCTCGATGTCGTTCAATCTTCTCAATCTCTTCACAAATCTTCTTGAAGATCTCACAAAACTTATTTGTCTCACTTGATTGTGCAGACCACTCTTGAGAAAGTTGAACTCTCTGGAACAATGGTGTCGTGGGGATGATTGGATCTTCTCTCACAAAGAATCTTCATTTTTTGTGAGTCTCTTCTTCTAAATGGTAGGATCGCGTGAAAGGAAATACCTTTGGAAAGGCATCATCACTCACATATGGGATGGTTTGTGAGGTTTGTGCCTATGACGACGCGACTCTATTTGCCTCGGTAGTGGTAGCTTCATCGGCAGTGGTCACGGTTGTGGGAGCCTGTGGATTTTGAGTGTAGTCATTATCTTCGCGCTTTTGGGACTGCAGACAGAGGATCGTGTCTCACCGGTGGGGCGATTGAGAGATTTAGCTCGGTGGCCCGAGCCTCACCGCCTTTAACAAGTATCTTCGGTCTCGGTGGATTTTTCTAAATGAATAACCGGTTCTCGCTACATCATCAGAATCGGATGATGATGAGACTGTGGGCTTGGCTCATCATCGAAATTAAATTTCGACGAGCAGATTTGTCACTTAGTGGCTCGTAGTTTTGAGAACATCCTCGCTAGGTCCTTTGGACTCGGCTTCATCTTCGCACCCCAAGAAGGATGTGTCTAAGTTCTCCTAGAGTCATGAAGTGCGCTTATTTCCTCTTCTATTTCAAAAAGCGCATTGACTTGGAGGAATGTTTTGTGTCTCTTCACCCATACCTAGGGAAGTCTCAACCTCTCTTAGGCCTTCAATACCTCCAGCAGACTAAACTATCTGAGGCCTTCAATGTTCCCTTCGACGGTCTCAACTATCTTAGGGTCTTCTACGATCCCTTTACCTGGCACTGCCTTAGGGTCTTCAACCATGGCATCCATAGGAGTCTCAACCCCTTGGATTGCACTTTCATTGCCCAGAGTGTTAACTCCCAAGGCATCTTCATCCTGTGCCTCGACTGTAAGAACAGTGTCATCAGCCTTCAAAGCGGTGACATTTGGTGGACAGACTCAACCTGTCCGAGCTTCGTTAATGTCACTCAACTATGGTTCTTTCTCAATTTCCACTTCACCTCCATGCTTCAAATTTGAGTCATCCACAAAGCCAACCTCCAACCTATTTTGTGTTGGAGTGAGTTTCCCCTCGGTGGCACACCCGGTTGAGTGACTTATGGTGGGGTCACTCTTCTCCGGACTCGCGGCTTCTTCTATTGAGTGCTCGGCCCAGCTGGGGGTGGTAAAACACCTTCTTCAGGGGTTGGCTCAACTTGGGTGCCCAAAATCCCAGTGTCATTGCCATTGCCCTTAGACCCATCCTCCGAAACGCAGGGACGTGGCCGCAACGATGTCTAGTAACAATCGATGCACCACTCCCAAAGAGTCTATTTGCGGGAGAGATTGTGAGGACTCTCTTGGTCCTTCAACTAGTTCTTTGCTCATGCATTAGTACCGATTCCCTTAGAGCCATCGCATATCGACTTCTCCAGCTGCAGCAACGGGATCCATGTCTTCATCTGGCTGCCGGACAACAACTCAAGATGTGTGTGAGTATGATCGAGAGAACCGGTGAAATCACACATCTTGGCCTTCTCAAGGGTTTGTGCTTCCTCGGTTGCTTTCTCTTTTTCTTTCTCCCGATGATGTTAAGAATATCCATGCAATTTTCTTCATCAAGGGCCAGAAGACGGTGGTAACTCAGAAATCGCAGCAATTCCTCTTTCTCATTTATATACTCGGGGTGAGCAAACCGCACCCTTGAGTGATCAAGTTTCCATGCCCTCCATTCTTCCGACGGGCCAATACCTGGGTACAATGGAGAGTACATAATTATATCAACATCATCATCATTCTCATTTTCTTTTCCTCCTGCTTTCGGAATTGAAGGTAAGACATCCGCTTCTTGCCTCGCCCAAGAAAGATCGGTGACGAGGAGGGAGGAGAGACAACTCTTTCAACTGGATGTTGATTATCTCTCTTGCTTTGCTTTTTTCAGTTGTTTTGACGCCCAACCGAAGTCTTCATCGACTCTCCGATTGCCTTCAGCAGATTTTAGCGGATTCATCAATTACCTTAAGAGATCGCACTTCCCGAGTGTCGCTAGTCTCGGATGCCTTCTCCAACTCGAGTTGCAGATTCAACTGTCTTCTCCAATTTAGACCGCCTAACCAGTCTTCTTTTTCGGGATGAACCGAGAGGACTTGGTTTGATTCGATGGTTTGGTGATTCCCCTCACTTGTGTTCGCCTTCTTGGCATGGGCTCTCTTGGGCACCGAGAGGTTAGCCAGGAACATTCTTTTGTTGACGTGGAAGGTTTGCCACGTCGAAGGGCAATACCCTTCACTTCCAAAGAGGTGGCCAATCACAAGGCCATATCCAAGTGATCCTCCAAAGGATCCATCATCCTTGAAAGTCTTATTCATCACATTCGGCGAGTCCTGCGTACACTAACTCGGCCAGGTTGACCTTTTTGCCCTGCATGATCGCGGCCATGACGATCCTTAGTCTTTGATATTTGGTTGAAGCCGCCAAACTTCAAGTCAATACACTTGGAGATGACATCCTTTGTAGCACACTCCGGTCATGGATTCACCTTCAAACATTTTGAAATTTTCAAATTTTTGAACAAAGAACAAACAATTTATTTTCTTTAATTTGCTATGATCATTCGCAAATTAAAGTTAGCTTATTCCGCATTTCTTTTTTTTGTGTTGCAAGATTTGACTTTGTTGAACATCGCTTTGTCCAAAGTCTTGTAGAGTATGTCCTTGGCCACATTGTCCAAGTTGTATCTCCTCCTATCCTCATTAGTCCATTCGGGCCTTGGTTTTCAACCATGGTCGGTCTTTCCTCTGCAGCCTTCTTCTTCTTCTTCTTCTGCAGCGCAGCTCTTATTACATCCGTGTTCACTTTCAATATTTGCGGCCCATCCTCTATTACGAACTACATTTCATCGAGTAGAAGCAGATAGATGAGCCTGCATACGAATTTTCAATCATCAAATTCTTCACCCGGTGAACATAGGATGCGTGTCAAATTTGCTTCCATGATAATAACTTTGCTAAAAATGAAAGATTTTTGAAAATGCAAGTGTTTGAAACTTTTTTGAAAAGATAGAGATCTAGTTCAAGAACTGGTGCGGAAGGCTCAATGAACCAACCTCGGCTCGATACCACTTGTAGGTCCCAAGGGGTGTGAGTAAGGTTTAGAAGGGGTTGAATAAACCTTACAAACCTTTTGATTTTAGTCCTTTTAAGATTATTACAAAGTTAACTCAAACAATTTTGTGTCCTGAGGGACATCTAAGTTGGTTATTCAAATAGAGTTAGCCACTCAATGTTCGATAGAGTTGTTGATAGAATAACTCGATGTTTAACCCGAACTTTAACTTGGTTGTGTTGGTGTGGAAGACTTAACACCCTTTGTATTGTTTTAAACTTGTTTTAACACTTGATTTTAGCACTTGGTTATTAATCGGTTGGATAGCAAATATGAGTTTATCAAATGAGATATAATGTACGTATGCGAGAAATGTAAATGTCTTTGAAAAATAAATGACATAGTTAATTTTTATAGAGGTTTGAAGATGGGATAATTCTTCTAATCCTCTCTTCTCCAACTTTCTGGAGGAATCCACTATGTAAAAGATCTGTTTACAAAGTGGTCATCTAGATCAGACGCCTTGGTCACGGTGGCTTCTCTTCCGACTCGGCCCTCTTCACGGGCGGTTGCCTTGCTACTTGACTCACTTTCTCAAGCTCTTGGATTTGATCACGAAGCCCTCCAATGACTTGATACATCTTGGTTCAACCTTGAACCTTCCTACAATCCTCCTTCGAAACTAGACCCTTTTGGTTTTTCAAAAGTTTCCTCTTCAACAGTTTGAAGTTGTCTTTCCTTCACAAACTTGTGTTGGATCCATTTCCTTCGATTCTGAGGCTTGAGGATTTGCTTGAATATACTTGAGAATATTGCGGGTTAATTGCTTGAATATTGCTTGCTTGTTCGTGGTTCGGGTAACCTTTTCTCAATGAATTTCTCGGCCTTTTTATAGTGAACTTTTGAAATTTTGGCCGTTGAAGAGATAGGCTAATTTCAAAAGTCACTTGTGTTCGTTGGCTTGTCTTGTTGCGATCCTTGATGTTGACATTTCTTCGTATTTAAAGTCTTGCAAAGATTGCAGCGTTTCGACACTCGCGGTGCGATGCTTCCCATTGGTTTGTTCCTTTTGCACACAATGGAACTAACACTTTATTTTCGATAGCTTTAACATGTTCCTATTCTGAATAACATTCTTGACTTTCATCAACGGATCTCATTCGGTTGTCTTGACTTGATGCAAGCTGATCTATTACTCCCAGGTGACTTGAGTTGGCTTCCAATACTTGGATGACTCATCTGTCACTTCAACTTGAGACATGGCTTCTTGAGTTGACTTGACCGACTCTTCACACACGGTTGATTCACTGGTGATACATCTTCAAAGTTCTTGACTTACCTCCTTAGCCATACTCGGCTATCTCGCAGTGAGTCTTCACTTGATCTTGATTGACTTCTTGTATTTCCAGCGTAGCTGACTTGACTCAGCTTTTCCAGCCCTATCTATTGCAATGCAAATTACAAGGAAAATGGGATGCCAACTTTCTAGTTTATGTTTTACATGGCATTCACCAAAATCTATAAAATAAATTTCCCAACAAGATAGACTTTTACGCTTCCAGGTAATTTTTGGACAATATTACGCTTTTCGCCCTTTTTTTGGACAAAAATACGCTCCTACCAAAATTCCTGGACTTTTTTACGTTGTTGTTTCTTTGTTGTTTCAAATATGTTTCTTCTAATCAAATTTCAGTGAAAAATAAATTTTGCCCCCATTAACTAATCCATTTTATACTTGAAATCTTTAAAAAAATAAGTAATATACACATAAAACAACACATATTAAAACCAAACAAATTGAAAATAATATAGAAACAACGTGAGCAAGAAATACACAATTCAATTTTTTTATCCAATGCATGAAAACATAATAAACATGGAAACAACCAAGAAACAATATAGAAAATACCATATGAGCAAAAGGAGCTTAAAAATAGGAACAAATTTTATTTAAACATCGACATCTATGTGGAAACGAACATAAGGACAACATTAAAAACGGTATGGAAACAACTTAGAAACAACGCAAAAATATTAAAAACACCACATGAATAAAAAGAGATTAAATGTAGGTAAAAATTGTATCTACACATTGAAAACTACTTGTAAACAACAAAAACATTATTCGAACAAACATTAAAAATATTATAGAACAACACAGAAACAATAGAAATAATGTACAAAACAATACATGAACAAAAAGCAACATAAAAAATAGGTAAAAATTATTTTGAAACATCGAACAACAAAGAAACAACTAAGAAACTACAAAGAAACAAATTTAAACAACATCAAAACAACATATATAACATATAAAACAATACATGAACAAGAAAATGAAAAAAATTTAAAAATAATCAAAAAATATGCAGGAGCGTAAAAAAGAAAAACAAATATGTACAAAAGTGATAAGAGCGTATTTTGTGTTATTTTTCAAAAGTAGAGGTATTTCTGGTAATTTCTCTATATTTAAAGCTTGTTTAGGACTATAAAAATTAATATTTAAAAATGATAATTACTGATTGTAAATTATATATTATTTATTTGATTAGTATGTTATATTATATTTATATATAAGACATATAAAATATTTATATATATAGCTTCAAAAACATAAATATATATTCTATAATATAGGTATATGTATTATATATAATGTTATATATGTATACTTATAAATAGGCCGTTCTTTTTAGCTTAAAAGGTTTTTTCAAAAGCCTTATCCTTGTTCAATTATTTAAATAGGATTAGTAAAGGCCTTATCGACCCAATTATTAAATAGATCAGCCAAGCCAAAAATGATAGATCTCGCCATAGGCCCCTATTAGGTAGCTAGCGTGGCCTATTCCCACCCCTATTGACAAGTATCCAATTTCTTATAAAATGAAATATAATATTTGTTGTAAATGGTTTGAGTTCTAACGTGTCGATCAGACAAAAATAATAGAAAGTTGGATCAATGAGGTACATATGTCGGACGAATTGTGAAGTTGAGGACCGACCACATCCCGACATGAACGTCCAACCCGACAAGGCTAAGAATGGGAATTCCGAGTCCCCGCCTAGATTATAGAGTCGAGCATCGTAGACTTTGATTTGGTGTGATACTTAGCGGAAAAGTCAGATCACTATTAATACAAACGTCACTAGTTAATCATATCCATCACTCAAATCTTCTTCTTGATGACACCATATCCTTAGGATTAAAGGATTAATTGGGCCATCCTTCCCAAGAATGATTATACTTATGTGTAGTAGCATTGCATGTATAGGACCCCCTCCTATAATTACCCTCATTATGATAGAAAGAGAGTTGAAACTTGTCATATTCAAAGCATTAAATAGAGCACTTACTTTGTAATGAGCTAATAAAATACATTTACGACCGACACTACAACATAAATGATATTAGGTAACACCTAAAAACTGTTACCCAATGGCCATAAAATGTTACAATAGACAGTAGATAGCATTTTTATGGTGCCGCACTTGCCCATGCTACCTATAGTCTAATGTATCACTTTTATTAGCTTTTAGTGACACTTTTTCTAAGTTTTACATTAAGTTCTCTATTGGTAACACTTTGAAGAAATATTTCAAAGTGTTTAATATGAATCTTATGTAACACTTTTTGTGACACTTTAAAAAAATACTTCTACGATATTACATAGAATCTTATGTAACACTTTTTTTTGTAGCACTTCGTAGAAATACTTTTTTTGCCACCAAGAAGATTTGAACCCACAACTTTGATATGTGTAGAAGTGACAATTTGCCACTAAGCTAAGTTGATTCTTATTACAACTTTTGCATTGTTTTATATATACACATACACATACACACACACACCGATCGGTGGCAAAGGAAAAAAGTTTTAAACTACGGAAAAGGAAACAACAAAAATTACTTAAAAATGCAATTTAAATGAGGGACATCTATTTCTAGAAGATCTTGAATGGTATAATTAGTTGTTTTTTTAACACATGCTCGAGTATCTTCTTGATGGTCTAATGTAGCCTGTTGAATGTCGGCCCATGATCCACGAGCCACAATTGCCATAGACTTCAGAGCTTCTGAAGAATCACATGAGGCAAAGACAAGCGGAGTGGTGGAGGGGTCACCTATCTTTGTCTTTAAAGCTTCTTCTTATTCCTCGTCTTCTTGTTCCTCCTCTTCCGCCATATCCGACCACCGTTTACGCTCACTCGCTGCCGTTGCTTGGAAACTCTTCGACGGAGGAGCGGTGTTAAACTTATAGTCATGAATAGGCACACTTGCGTGAGATCAAGGCCGTCGAGCTCGTTGCAAGCTCTCTTGACCATTATCATCTAAACTTGCACCAATAACCATATTGTCCGAAGTTATCACTGAATTTTTTTTTGCAATGGTTGATGAAGAACCATCCTTCGATCAATATTTATTGTCCCCTGCATGATTAATATCTCCCATGCAATTACCATTACCCCTGTTATGACTTGACCCCTCCCGTGAGTTTGAACTTACTCCGAATTAATCTTTTCATGAGGAATTTGTTCATCCTCGTCCCCGAGGACCTCAAAAGGATTATTAATTTGAACATGCAAATTAGATGTACCCCCTTAGGAGAGAACGACACCGCTTCAGCTGTCCGCTTCTTGACTTGCACCCACTGCTCAATCTACGACTTTACCCTTAGTGGTAGTAGCATGGTCTCTGACCGGGAGCTCAGCCACGCACGGACTATACTGGTTTAGCACCATCCACGATTTGGGATTACGCATTATGCTTCAACGCTTGATTCTTTGCTTGCCTCGCAATTAGCGCCGAATGTCCAACAATTCGACACGAGAGCAAAATCGGCAAATTTTCGAATCGAGCGACACAAACGAACAATGGCCTATTCGTTCTACTATAATAAGTTCTGCAATGGAGAATTAAATCCAATTCCACAAGAACTCTTACGAAATGTCCACTTCTCCTAAAGTTAGGGAACGCGGAAATCAATCTGCATGGGCGTGCCAATAGCACTTGCGAGCTTCATAATTAATTCAGATGCCAATATTCCATACTCAACTCGTATATACGAACCCATACCTCAGATTTGAATTTATGTGGTATGGATTGAAGTCCGAACCCGATCTTGAGGCAATTCAGCCGGTTTGATTGCGAGATAGGCCTCCTAAATACTTTGTGTCTGTCATTCACGTTCGAGAATTGTATGTTGTAATAACCTTTTCCCGAGTTATAAGGCGCCGTGAACCATCAATATGTCAAACCTCCGAAAGTCTTCGTTTAAGATCCTATAAACCTAAAGGTTTGGATCCTTTGGGTAACATTAATCTACCAATCAATGTGTTCCGTAATTCCGCCACCCGTTGTTGGTAAATTTTCTCATCCATAGTGACCGAAAAATACTCCCTCTTTTTCATAGGTTTCAAATCTCCCCGGGGATAGCATTTGAGCGAAAGTTTGAGTGATAGTCCCATGCACGTTGCTTGTGTATATGAGATTAGGGTTTAAACTAGGGTTTTGAACAAAGCCTTCCTCCAACTTAGGCGCATGGGTACGACTAGGGCACCTTAAAACCGGATCGAAATTATCGATTGGGATGCCTCAAGTCAAAGAATAATTACCTATTTCATCAGGAAGTTTATGATCCGCGATTTCGTGAAGTGAAATTCTGGGCTACCGCCACGCGTGATTTATGCGCGATGCGTTGTTGGGTCTTGATGCATATTTTGTCGATTGTTTATCACCAATACCCGACTTGGTGATCTCGAGGAAATTGTAAAGAATCAAAATCCATAAATAATAGACTAGTAATTGGATTGAAGAAGATAATTATGTTCAAAAATTGTCATTCTCGAGTGAGAATTCTCGAAAACCCTTGCGGCTCGGGTTTTGAGAATGATATATATATATATATATATATTAAAATTGTATAAAAATTATATTATACATTGTATATATTAAATTTTATATTATATATTATATATTTTGAAAATCATATTATGTTATATATTAAAGGACACAAAAAGATTAAAAATATCAAAAGTATATAAAATAAATTTATCGACCGATCAATATTCAATCGGGAAAAATAAAGAGTATATAAAAATATAATATAATTTACCGAAAGAGGATAAAAAAGTTCTAACAAGTAAAAATAATTAAATAATAAATAAATAACGAAAAAATAATTTTAAACAGAAAAAATTTCTAAGTAATTACCGACAACATCAATTTTCATTGGTAATTTTTTTTAAAAAGTAAAAATATAAAAAAAAGGTTAACGGTGAAATTGGTCTCCGTTAGTAAAAATTAAAAAATAAATAAATAATAACAATAAAATATATAAATGCGCATTTTCCGTCGGTATTACGATGGAATTAATTACCTCCATAAAAATAAAAATAAAAGCAAAATTAAATTACTTATAAAAAGAAAACAAAAATTCAAAAAAAAAAGCAGTACATGATGTCTACATTTTTAGGTTTGGTGATCTTTTTTTTTTTTTGTCTTCACCTATATTTTGTGACAATTAATTAAATAAATCGTTGACATGATTTAATGATAGTAATATAATTTTGTGTTACTAAAATATGGCCTAAAAAGTGTTACAAATAATAAAATATAGTGTTGCCAATAGTGCTTCTTAAATAAAGTGATACCTATTTGCGTTACAAAAGAAATAATAAAAAAGTGATACTTAAAAAGTGCTACTTATTTAAATATGTTACATATAAACGTTACATATTGATAAAGTGCTACAAAAGTGTTACATAAATATTGTAATGTAAAAAGTGTTGCGAACACGTGTTATATATGTACCTTATGTGAAAAGTGCTACAAAATTAATGAAAAGGGGGTTACGGGGATCCGTATATGTTGTTCAGTCGATCGAAGAGGAGGCTTCCCGGACTCGTAACATACGGCTAAAAACAAGACAAGAAGCGCGTCGACCTTTTATCTAATAAAAAGAGAGCGCTCACATTTTTGGTCGACTCTTTCACTTGCCTCATTCCTAGAGTCTATATCCGGTTTCCGGATTTTCTAGTAGGTTTACGGATCGAAAGAATCTTGTAGCAAACGGGATTGGGTGGTCTTTACCAACTTCAAAATATTCGATCGAATGGCACTCGAATCCATTTACGAACGTCGGGATGTGGTACCAGTAGATGGGATTGAAGTGAAAGATGAAAAGAAACCCGGTCGGAGAGCCTCCAGGATAAGGAGGCGGTCGGCTTTTGGGAAGCCCATTCCCACCGCGCTCACGGCCCGGCTGGCCTGCCCTGACCCGCGGTACATACCGCAACATTAGATCCTACGGATGAGCATGACATATGTCATGATCAGACTAGCCCTTGACTTTTTCACTTCATACATGCGTGCGCCGCTTCTTCTTTAAATCCGGAGTTCTCTCCACCGGTCGCCCGAGCCCCTCTTCTTTGCAAAATTCGCGGATGAGATCACCTATTTGTTTTTGTGATCACGAATCCACTATTAAGGAAGATTATCGAGATTCACTACATCGAGTAGGTGGAGCGGAAAAGGCTATTCAGTGCCCCGCTTGCTCCACGACCGTAGATCAGGCTTCCCACCACGGAATCGAACTGACTTCTTGTTCTCCACGGTTTGGATCGTAACACGCATATCGAGCTTCACAAGCTAGAACTTCGCTTGAAAGAATCTCTCTTGAAGGCCTCTATGCCTGTTCTCGAAGAACCGATCGACCGCTCTCTTTGCGGCGACCGGGCGGTTCAAAGAATAGAGGGATCACGAGTAATGTAGCCTCTAACTCGATTGAATCGTAATGACACTTAAACAGATAGCGTGGCATCTTACCTACCAAAGAAAGAAGTTGAAAGAACACCTCTTATGTTATCTTCCCCTTATTTCAATCAAAAAAACCTCTTGTATCAAAGAAAGCGTCATTTGAATTTGAATAAGGTAAAGTAGAAAACCTATGGGGCGAAAATAAATAAACCCGGTTCACTTATCACGATGAATTATATTTGTTCGATACATCGTTGTCAATATAAATGTTGAGAAAAGAATACAAAGTGGAAAAAAAGGGGGGGGATTTACCTAATGTCATTTATCTTGTAGTGTGGTATGGTCGTATTATATAGTTCGAAACACGTAAATCGAAACACGTAAACTATTAACCCACAAGGACATTTTCTTTATTTGACACGTGAAATCTTCGGATCCGGACGTGGATATTATTAATCATCCATACATTTGTTGTAATGCTTGTCCGGTTATTATCTCAAGTACATCCCCAAGCATAATATAATACATTATTTAGCTTGTTCATTAGATGATTGGATGATTGGCAAACGAGACACAACTACAACTTTCTTCTTTCTATTTTTACTAGTTATTATTTATAACACTACTAATTTATGCACAAAATGTTGTGTGTCTAAGATTTTTGAGGTTGGTTTTGGTCAATGTTATTGGATTGATACTTTTACATGAAGTGGATATATATAATTAATGTATTTAGGAGTTCGATTACCCCTTGTACTCCCATTAATAAAATATTCTTTCCGAAAAAATAGTGTCTAAAATTATCACAAATGATATTATAATTTATAAAAGTGTTATCCTTTATAAATTCAGTGGGCCCAAAATTATAATTGCTTTCTCCTCGTCCCTCTTCTCATATAGAATGGTTGAGCAAAAGTCTAGGTCTAGTGCGGAACTAAGTAAATGTTCCCGTAAATCTTAGAAGCTCTTCTTCTTCTTCTTCAATAAATTCGGGATTTGGATTTGATGCCTGGCATAACTTAGCTTCTAGTGCCTCCGGATCCTCGCCTTTCTTGAACATCGGGGTAGGCATGGGACAACATCACAAGGTCATCATCCTCCGCTTGTATAGACTCGAGGGGAGCCCTCTCCTCCTCGTTGTCTTTGCATCTATTTGAGGGAGTGGACATCTAACTCCTTATCCTAACCAACTATGTCCACTTCTTTTTCTTCAGGTGTCTCTTTGACAGCCATCTCATCCACACTCTGCTGATCTCCACCAGCAGTCTCTTGTTCTTTCTCAGTTGTGGTTTCCTCACCACCCTTCTTTTGCACAAACTGTTGTTCATCTTCAGCAGTCTCTTTCACCACTCTGTGGGGACTCGGTGGCTTTTCTAAGTTTATAAAACATAATATTAATATTATAACATTATAAACTAAAACAATGTTATATAACATTATAAAAAAGTATTAGTAGTGTTATATAGCATTATTAATGTTATATAAATATTTAAAAATTATATATTAATTAGGTTAAAAGAATAAAATGTGCCCCAATCTTTTTGTGTAGTGTAATTGTATTTATATTGTGTTTCATTGGCAAAAAGTTCTTGGGTCCATCCCGATTAAAGCATCCCATTCATAAAATGTTAGACATTAATTTTTGCAGTCGATGTTGTCCATCGAAGGTTGCAAATCAAGGACAGATGGACCATGCTCCTGTGTCATAGTTTAACTGGTAAAGGACCTGAGTGACGTGTTGTCTGCTTGATGGCACCCGTAATGTGGAGGTTCGAATCTCCCTGGTAATAACAGGATGGAGGAGGATTTCTTATGTGATTACTCAATTTATGACAACTTATTAGGACCTTGACTTATTGAGATACATCCCACAATTCACCTCCCGCACAAAACTCTATGGCAAAAGCAGTTGGGCTCTCAGGGATGGGGTTCATCTTTTTTTTTAAGGACGGATGCCATGTCTTGCCCCAAAACTTTTAATGGTAATTAAGTTACTTTGCACGTTGTAATGAATTATTGCTCTTCAAAATTCAGGGCCCACTATAGTTATATTTCTATTCCAGGTAGCCTTTGTTTTGACAAGGGATTGTACGCGTTGCAATTATTAATGCATTATTATTAATATTGTTTTCTAAACTTTACAAATAATTATAGTAGACTTCTCCAAACACTTTTAATTTCTCTGAGGAATGAAATATTATTTGCTTTTCTTTTAATAATCGTTCTGTCTAAACAGAATGAGTTTCTGTTAATACTCTTTAATGAATATTATAAGTTTTATATTATTTTTTGATTGAATAATGTTGTTAAGTTTATTAATAAAATAAAAAAGAATTTGGCCTAAAATACATCTTTATATTATTGACATTACTCTCATGTATAGACTGTAACATTTTACTTATTTATTTATTGACAAAAACTTAGGTTAGACCGTTTAATGGGTCTTTTCGTTAGATGGATCCAACCCAATCAGAGTTTTATTGCAATTTTATGCGTCGATGATATTTTTGTAATATTAGGGCAAAGTGTCATATGATTAATGGACTGGTGGCATTTTCGTAATATTAGGGGCTGTTAAAAGTATTAGTTTTCCCCCTGAAAAGTATTAGTAGTACATCTGAAAAGTATTGATTTTTTGCCTCAACGTATTAGTAATCCACTTAAAATGTATTAATTGTCCTCTTGAAAAGTATTAGGCAACCCTCATCAAAAGTATTATTTTTTCCCATGAAAACTATTAGCAATCTCTCGGAAAAGTATTAATATCCCCCTAGAAAAGTATTAGTAATGTAATACATTGAGCAGTTTTTAAGTAATTATCATTAAAAGTATTAAATTTTTTCTCGCTTAAAAATATTAGTATTCCCCTAAATGTATTAATGATCTTATTGAAAAGTATTAAATTTTTGATTAAATATATTTTAGTATTTTTCCTAAAAAGTATTAGTACTCCTCCAAAAAGTATTAGTAGCCCTTCTAAAAAGTATTTAAATGGCTAGCGGATGTTGTTATTGTGATTTTAGTGATTATGCAATGGGCGGATTGACCATGAACCGTATATTTGGATCCGTCAATGATTAGATCCATTAGATATCTGACGGAGACTTACCCTAATTTATTATGATGCGACATAATAAAATGATGATGCTCACAAAATCGGCAAACCAC
The DNA here is from genome assembly GCA_016081115.2 of Rehmannia glutinosa. Lineage (NCBI taxonomy): Eukaryota > Viridiplantae > Streptophyta > Magnoliopsida > Lamiales > Orobanchaceae > Rehmannia > Rehmannia glutinosa. The sequence continues at coordinate 110,345 of JABTTQ020000255.1, forward strand.
TCTAAGTTAATGATGGTCCAATTTCTTTTTCGGTGGTAATTCTTGATTTAGAAACTTTACGCAACAACACAAACATTAGACAGTTCGAGGTTGTCCCGGGAAACCCTCCGATGCTCAAATCGATTACCAAAAGTAGGAGAATTCAAAGTGAAAGACAGTAATTACCCGCAATTAATTTGAACTTAATGTGAATTACTTACAAATAATGAGGAGGGACCCTCTTTATACCTGGGTTAATGGGCCGCATGGCCTTATAAGAAAAAAATGAGTCGCATGGGCTAGTATGGGCCGTATAGCCTAATAATTATATATGGATCCAACGATGATTAATAATAATGGGTCAATTGTTGCATTACGGGACATTCTTCGCCTCCCGCGCGTTGTGAGGCTTAACCCAACTAAAGAACCTATTGTTCACCTTCTTCTGAGGATGATCCCGAGTTAGAATGGTGTTTCAGCCGATTAATATTTCATATGATAAAGGCAAAAAAATTGGCGCCCAAGGACGTTGTGGCCTCCCTAAGTCTGGTTGGTGTTGAGATTGTGGTTCGCTCTCCTAGGCATGTTCCTATAGTTACTTTGTGGAGTTCTTTTTCGCTTTAGAGGATGCGAATGATTTAGTGGATGACAAGGAGGTTCTTAACAAAGCCATGGCTTCTAATTCCGTGAAAGACTCTTCGTGTGCGAAACAAGGGCATGCCAGTCCATCTTTGGCTTCGCCTCTCCATTGGCAAATTTGGCTACTTTGGATACACATTCAGAATTGGATTATACTACATTGAAACTGTATCTAGGGTTCCTCCTCTTTTCACAAGGGACACCCTACCTACCTTTTCTGATATCAAGCGACGCCCGAGGATAGTCCCGTACAAGTTGGCCAAGCCCATTCGTCACTTTTGTCAGGCTATTCGGGATAAATCATTGGATAATTTTAATCATCAACTTATTCGTGATGTTCATCAAGGCCCGGTCGGCGCCCCCAATTCATAACTTTACTATTCTGGACGATGCTCAATCAGATAATTTAAAGTTCACAAAAGTGGTTGCTACCAAGAGGTGGGAGGACTATGCTGACGAAGTGGATTCTTCCCGACAATTGGGATTTTGGATTTATTTTTGATTATGATCCTTTTATGCATTTTATGTGGACGTTTATTATACTTTTTATGTGGACGTTCGCTTTGAGGGTTACTCTTGTTATGCTTTTTATCTTGGTAGGTTAAACGAGGCCCATATTTAAGCTACCTGATCGGCTTGTGATCAAAATCTTTTATATATTTTTTCACTTATTAAAAAAATCGAGGCCCCATTTTAAGCTAGCCGCTTGGCTTGTGCGATTTCTCTTTTGTGCGTTTTTGAGGAATCTTTTATGCTAGCTATTGACATTGTAAATAGCCCCAACTTTTTTTTATTTTTAATAATATTCACATATATCTAAAAAATTAAAAATAAGGATTAATAATATTGGATAACTAATTTTGGAATAAAATAATGCAAGAAATAACAAAAATAAAGAATATTGGGAAAAGTCACTTTTTACACAACAAAAATAAAGTACAAGTATAATCTTATACATATTCACAGTACTATAAGTATAGAATTATTATTATTTTTAACATTTCACTCACCAATTCTAGCTATTACTAACAATATACTCAAATTAATTATGACGAATTCTTTAACATGATGCTGTTAGAGTAGTCTTATTCAAAATATATCAACTAAAGTACTCAAAAAAGAATATATCAATTAAAAGGCATTTATTCATTGTGTGTCTTACAATTATTTCTATTACCTGCGCATTATGTGATCAAATGCCCAACCATGCATGCCCAAAACTATATACAGCTCTTCCATTGACATCAACAGTGTGACGCAAATTAAATGCATATATGCGGATGCTTGTTCGAGAATTTACTTATCATAACCAAAAACAATAGAAAAATTAGAAAATCGATGTCTTTTTGGTAATATCTATTTCCATTTTTTTGTAGTGATGTTGAATTAAGAATTTCCACATTGCGGTAGTACATTGATTAATTATGGGACTTAATGAATGGTAGTAGCCTTATGTACATACTTGTAACACTTTTCTATATCTTCCGATTGTTTCACAATCACAAACAAAATATATTGGTGTTGCCTCGATATGCGTGGAGGCTTGTCAATGACCAACATACAATTTGATATTTGTGTATCCATAGTTCGTGACTCAAAGACCATGGTTAAGACACGATGAACATATTGTAATTCATAAAGGAATCACAGAAATTGAATGGATTCACGGTTATTAATTCAATTGGATTTGAATTATAATTCATGCTCAAGATTTTATCAGAGATTAGTTGTCAAAAGGGCCGTATATATATGCACTCGCAGATTGAAATATATTTACTCGTCATTTCACCTAATGGTGAGTAATCATGTACTTTCTAGATGTTTTAATGATTTGTAGGTTTTTGAAAATAAAGAGTTAATTTTAAAAGAACTAATTAATTGGATTACTTAATCAAATAAATTGTTGGTAGCAAGTTACAAATGTTGTAAGCCTACAAGTAGTATTAGACATGAGCCTAAAAACTCACACATTAAGAATGGATGGATGCATTTCTTGGATCAAGAGTGTCTAATTGTTAGATGTAATTAATTAATATATATTAATTAATTGTCGTTTGATTTAACGCAAAAACTTATGTGTGAGACGGTGAAAGTCCGTGGAGACCGCGGAGAGGCGGTGATACTTTTAGTGTAAAAGGTGACACGTTTTACACTAAAAGTATTTCGATCTTACGGTCTCATGGTTTCACACCGTCTCACAAGAAACCCGCTATTTATTTAATTCAATTAATTGTGGAACATCATCTTAAACAAGATTTGTGTGATCAAATAAAGGCAAAAAGATAGGGTTGAGAACATATACTGCATGCCGTTAGAACTGTGAGATTTGTTATCCATTGTTTCTCGATCGTCATCCATAATTCCCTTTAATTATTCTTTTTTTAGACTTTTTTCTTACAGAAAGAAGACGGAGCTTATAATGGGTAGAACTTTATAGACCTTGGGCTACTCTACATCCCCAGGTTAACTTATTTTTAGAATATAAAATTGGACATGACTAGACTAGCTAGGAGCATTTTTTTTTTTTTTTTGAGGGAAACAAGTGAATATATTAAAACTTAACAGAGTCTCTCATCCACAGGAATAAGATGAGTCGGTTCGGATGGAAATGCACCATAATACAAATTACAACCGTAAAGAGAAAATGCAAATTTAGCTAAGTAGTGTGCCATCCTATTGGCTATTCTTGGAATGTAGCGCAAGGTACAAGGTGAAGTGTGCATTGAGCTCGTATGTCGTCGATCACCCTTCCAAGGTATGTGAGGTTCGTTTGCGTTGATGGTATGCATGGGCTAGTAGTAGAGTCAGATCCGTTTCCACCTCGACACACTCGAGGTGTAGCCCGTAGCTATCTTTAACCCTTCCGGCATGCAATGGCTTCCATGATGTCAATGGCGAATTCCTCGGTCGCATCGCGTTTTGAAAGTACCTTTAATACTTCCCGTTGTGTGTTCGTATTGCCACTCCTATACTTGAACCTTCTTCTTTGATGATCGAGGCATCCGTGTTGATCTTCGAGTCCCCTTCCTTTCGACGTTGCCACCGATGCACTGGCTTTCTCCCGCGCACTTTATCATCATCCCTGATGCTTGATATTCATGTAAGCACTTCAAGGCTAGTGCGAAGCACTCATTATGGGAGATTTCTTTGTCTTGGAACGCACGCATGTTTCTCGTGATACCATATGGTCCACAAAAGCATGGCAAACAGAGCATCCCGATCTTCATTTTTGTTTTTTGTCAATTCGTGTCAGTCACCATAGACGCCGATGAAATAGTTAAAGCCGGTCGAGTCGAAGTGGTGACGCGCGCCAAAAAAATGAGCTCCGGGCGTCTCGCAGCGCATGTTCCACCGTCTCGATCTCTTCACCACATCGTAGACAATATGGGTTGGGACTGTCTTACGCTTAGATAACGCGCTCGAACGGGTAGTGCATTATGTAGCATTTTCCATATGAAAACCTGGACCTTAGGAGGTATAGGAAGCTGCCATACCCATTTCCAAATAGGGGAAGAGTCTCCCGATGTCGATGGCTCGTTATTAGTGAGGTGAGTCTCCAAAGTCCACCCTACCTTATAGCCGGATTTGATGCTTGTCCTTAGCCGTGAAATGCCATGTCCATCGTCCTCGCTGATAATTTCTCGCGGGATACTTAATTAATCGGGCTTCCTCATGCGTGAAAATATTCCTTATCAAGTCATCATTCCATTTCGGGGTGTCTACCAACATTAGATCACGAACCAGCATGTCTTCCTGACCTTCGCCTACTGGTAAGCTAGGATAGAAATTATGGGTGGATGGTAGCCAAGGATCACTCCATATGTGAATAGAGTTTCCATTTCCAACAAGCTTTCTAGAACCCTTTTTGATGATATCTCTTCCTGTTACAATACTTCGCCAGGTAAAACTGGGGTTATATCCAATTGTAGCAGTTAGAAAATCACCGTTTGGGTAGTATCGAGCTTTTAACGTTTGGGCTAGTAAAGAGTTATCATTTTGTAACAATCGCCACCCTTGTTTTGCGAGCATGGCTTTGTTAAAAATAGACAGCGATTCTAATCCCAAGCCTCCTTCATCCTTCGACTTGCATAGCAATTGCCACTTTAACCAATGTATTTTCCTTTCTTCCCCCTTTCCCCCAAAAATTTGCCATCAAGGAGTTAATTTTCCGGCATATTTCGATGGGATTTGGAAGCGACTCATAATGTACGTGGTATCGCTTGGGCTACTTGATTTTAATGATGTTAATTTTCTGCTGCCGATAATGTAATTGCCTTCGGCTTTTTTGTTTCTTACCAACTCAGTCGATTAGTGCATTAAAAATGCTCTTTTTTGATCTCGCCCACATGTGTTGGCAATCCCAAGTAGATATGGTGTTTTTCTACTTTCTGGACTCCCTTTGGTTAGCAAAGGACATAGCATTGGTTTGGTCGACCCCTTTGCTAAAAGTGATTTCGGATTTTTCAAAATTTACCACTTGTCCCGACGCCTCCCGCACGTAGTGATGATATTTTTGATTTCATGTATTTCGTTGCCATTTGCTCGCCCAAAAATTATATGTCATCAAAGAAAGAATAAATGAGAGATTGGCGGAGCTCGTCTGCAGATTTTAAATCCATGTATGTGCCCAAACCTTATTCCGAATTTCTCGATAAGGGACGAGAAAGCCTCTGCACAGAACAAAAACAAGTAGGGGGAGAGAGGATCGCCTTGGCGAAGACCTCGTGTGGGGATAAAAGTATTTCCAGGGATGCCATTAGTAAGAATTGAATAAGAAACCGTAGAGACACACGCGTAGCATAATAAGAGATACAATATGATTTGGAATTCCTAAGCATAACATAACCTGATGTAAAATTCCCACTCAACCCCGTCATAAGCCTCGCTCATGTCAAGTTTGAGTGCGAATGACCCCTTTTTTTTGGCTGTGTTGGATTTCATTGCATGGAAGATCTCAAAGGCTAGGAGGGCATTATCTGTAATGAGACGCCCGGGAACGAAGGCTGATTGGCTCGGGTGGATCATATGATTAAGGGCGACCTTGAGTCTATTGGCGATGACTTTTGTAATTATTTTAAAAATCACGTTGCATAAACTGATGGGCCTGAAATCACTAGGGAGTGAGGGATTTTTTATTTTTGTATCGAATGATGTGGGTATGGTTGAGAGGGGATGGGTCGACTTGGTTATTAAGAACGTTAAGGATAGTTGCCACAACATCACTCTTAATAGAAGACCAAAAATGTTGAAAAAAGAGAGCAGGCATACCGTCAGGCCCGGGGGCTTTTGTGGGGTGCATCTGGGATAGAGCTTCAACGATTTCAGACTCGGTGAAGGGTGCACCTATTTCAGTTCGGAGCTCGTTCGGTATTCCAGGATTTATTGCGTTCGGACCTCGTGAAATTTGAATCGAGTAGACGTGAATGGTTCTCGAAATATTGTTTAAGCACCTCCGCAATATCATTCTCGTCGTCAACCTGTCCCTCGGTGTTTAATATATGATCAATAGAATTTCGCTTCTTACGCCACATGCTACCTTGTGGAAGAATGCCGTATTTTTGTCCCCGTCTTTGAACCAATTAACCGAGACCGTTGGAACCACATGGTTTCTTCACGCCGCATAAGAGTCATAATCTTTTTTCTAATTGTTTAGCCGTGATATGCTTGCTTGCCGGAGGTAGGCCCTGAATTTCCTCCAATTGGGTGCGTGCGCATTCAAGTTGCTTTCTAATCATACCAAAGTGTGTTGCTTCCCAACCGAGAAGAGCCATTCCAAGTTGTTGGATTTTGTCTTTTGTTTTCATTGGAGAATTACTCGTCCGCCGGGTGGAAGTTCCATGCCTGTTGGATAAAAGGTTTGCAAGAGGAGTCTTGCAACCACATTTTTTCAAAACGGAACATCCGTTTCCTCTTGGTCTGTCACGCCTCTTTGAGTCCTTCCATGTCAACAATATTGGGCAATGGTCCGATGAGATGCGGACCATGTGTTCGATTTTATACATAGGAAACCGACTCACCCAAGAGATGTTAGCCACGCATCTATCAAGCCGCTCTTGTATATTATTCGCCCTTCTTGTCCATTAGTCCAAGTGAATTTGAAGCCGTCAAAAACCGAGGTCGTCTAATTCTTACAACCGACGTGTCTCTGAAAGCCTTGATTTTAATGTCGTCTTTTGGCCTACCCCCACTTTTTCCGAATGATATAGAATTTCGTTAAAGTCACCAACGCACAACCACGGGGAGTTATCGTTTGCATGCAAGGATTTAAGTAGTTGCCACGTGTTTGATTTCAAATGTTCTTCCCGCCATCCATATATCCTCGTTAATCGCCACGCCCGCCTCTCATCAAAGTGTCTATAGTATGTAGAGAATGGTATCGGATCACAATGGATCGATTCTTTCCACATGAAGCATAATCCACCTCTCCGACCCCGTGCCCGCATGTCACAATCAACCGCAAAAAATTGGAGAAACCTAGTTTATCGCATAACTTGTCAATTTTCAATTTAGTAACTTTGTTTCCATAAGAACACAATGGTGGGATCTTTTCGTTTGATGTCTCGTGTAAGCACTTGAACTCCTGAGGTTCCCAAGCCTCGACAGTTCCAACCGAGGCAACTCATTGTGTTCGGCGGATCGCTCTTTGCGCCTCTCCGCCGTTGGTTATTCGTATAAGACTCGTCCATTTTTTCCAGATTTTCGTCTCCTGTTTATGCTTTTTGGTTGGAGGAGTGGGTTGGGAAAGGTCCATGTCTGTTTGGGGCTTTTTGTTTTTTCTTTGTTTTGGAGGTATGGTGACAGGGTTTGTAGAGGGGGAAGGTTTAAATTGAAGTAGTCGGGTCCAGGTATTAGGTTTCTTGGGATCGGTACTTTGTGGTTGGGTTGGGGGTTTTGTGTAAGTTGTTTGGGAATTTGGCATAAGGGTGTCAACAACAGATGATAGGGTAGTCGGTGTGTGGGGATGTGGGAATGTGTTAGTTATCTCCAAAGGGGTTAAGACGGTGGGCATGCATGGAGAGTTCATGTTTGTTTTGATTTGGGTAGGGACATCAGTGAGGTTTGTTTCTGGGATGCGTGAGGATGGGTTGAGGTTCTGAGGCGGTTTAGGGATGATGGTTTGAAAGGAGAGGTTGAGGGAGTCAAAGTTAGGAAGTGTTGCTGATGCATAATGGGATGATTGGGGGGTGTCGTTTCTGTGAGGGTGGCCGATTGACGGGTCTTCGGGGGTTTTGGGTGTGGGTGAGTGTTTTAGTTCAGTTTGGTAGATAAGTTGTTTGGATGTTTTGGAGTTTGTGGGAGGTGTGGGAGGGGTATGAGCGGTCGAGCGAGGCCGTTTGTAGGGAGATGCTTTTAACCATGGTCCGTACTTGGCTTCGGAGGGGGTTTGGGCTGCATTGTTGTCATAGTCATTGCAAGCTCGGAAATGGTGACCGATAATTCCGCAGCAAAAGCAGTAAACTGGTAGGGATTCATATTTGAGGGGGATCCACTTTGATTCTCCTTTAACTTTTATTGTAATTCTCCTCAGTAATGGTTTAGAGATGTCAACTGCGATTTTTATTCTAGCCGACTTACCGAATAGGTTGTCTCCATCTGAGTCCCAGGCGACGAAATTACCAACCTGTTTAGCCATTATAGATAAGGCTTTCTCATTCATGCACGTGACAGGTAGGTCATAGAAACGGGTCCAGAAAGGTGTCTCCGTGATGGAAATGGTGGATGGTTGTTCCGTTCCTTCTATTGCCTTAAGGGCGAACAGGCAGCCTTCGAAATGCCACGGTTGGTTCGAGATAACCCATTCTCTTTCTTTTGGGTCGTCAAAGCGGAATAAGAATAGGTTTTTGCCCCAATCTCTAGCGGTGTAGCCCTTTCGCGGTTTCCACGCTTTCTTCATAACCTCGAGTAAGTAGTAGGAGTTGAAGGCTTTGTGTGTTTTAAGTGTTCCCGCCAAACAAAACCCCTCGGATGTTTTATTTCGATCAACAGAATGTGTATCAGCATCTAGGTCTATCACAGTGGTCTCCTGCTTCGAGAGGTCCTCCATTCACTAGTCTGCTACTGATTCAAGTGTAGTCGGGTTGAACGAATAATTCCTGCAAAAACCTGCAACAAAGCACCATGAAACAGAAAAAGGCACAAAAAACAGAGTTAGAGGTGTTATTAGCACGGGGAAAGAGGTGGAATGGGGCGTGCGGGCAGCGGTGATTTTGAGGTCAGACAGGGATGGGTGGTGAGCAGGTGTTGGTTAGATAACAAGAATATAATGAAGTCAGACATAGTTTGACAGCTGCCCATGTGAGGTTGTGTGAGACATAAGGATGTGGGTTTTGTGTGACACTATGCAATATAAGAAAAGGGCTAGCTAGGAGCATTAGATACTTTGATTTGGGCATTTTGTTATGACATTCTCAGCAATATAAGAAAAGAAGAAATGAAAGAGAATATAACTCTGTGTATTTATGTTCTGTTTGAATTGATAAATTTGAAGTTAAGTATTTTAAAGCATAAAAATTTATTAATTTTATTTGGATAATTTTATGTTATACCATGAATTTTAATTTCTTGAACTTGAGATGGGTTTGTTTTATTGTTATTGTTTAGGATGAATTTGAATTTCACGTGATAGAAAATCATTTGAAATTATTTCTACAAATCCCCTTTCAAATCCATATATTTCAGTTCGAATGATTTAGTATTATAATTTTTATTTTTATTGAAGTGGCTTGATACTTCTATGTAAGCCAAAATCCTCATAATAATTAAGTATCGTAGTCTTTTGCCCGTGCAACGCACGAGGTGTGTTGCGCCAAGGTATGTAAATTGCATCCATATAAGAGTTACAATATTGATGAATATAAAAAAGTACAATATAAGCTTCAAAACAAATCAAGTTAAATCACTACATTTTAAAAACTATAAATTTTGGAATACTTCTTTGTACACAACATTTTGCGTCTGTTTGGTTTTATTTTATCATCATCACAACTAATATTTCAAACTTTCACAATATGTGACTCGTGAAAACAACATATAATTGACCATGAATGAAAATTGGGTTCTTTATAGGAGAACCGATAAGAATAATTAAAGAAATTAATTGTTCTCATTATTTGCTACGGTTTGTAACATTATTAGAGAGTTTTACTTTATATTTGGTTTTAGATATTTTTGTTTCTTGAATAATCAGGGGTTCAATGGTGTAGTAATATTTTATTTTTATATTATTTTTTTACTTTCAATTAGGGATTTCATTATCCATCTTTTATGGTAATTCGATTTGACTTTTTAAAAATATGATATATTATTATTCAAACTTAATAAAGCATAACATCAACATGTATATAAAATTTTCCTTATTGTTAATATTAATATGTCATACTTTTGAATGTTTTGTATATTCAAAATACTATAATTACACAAATGACGATCCACTATAAATTAAAAACCCATCAACATTATATTTGCTGAATTCTCGGCATAAATTATTCAACGGTTGATTTTATTTTTGTATTGACAAAATTAGATTGCAATCAATCAAATATTCAGAGTGGACAAAATAGAACATAAATTTACCATAATAAAATTCTTGTTCCAACAATTGTAATTAAAGATTAATATCTTAACGCAATTACATTGGCCAGGGAGCCTATAAATCGGGTCCAATTTTTAGTCATATATTTTTAGTATTACTTCACAATTACCGAATTCGATCGGTGTTACATATTGCAATTATATTTTTACTATTATTCGATGGTGGTTTAAGCGGAGAATTTTTTACATACTATTTATATATGGCTTGTTTATTATATATTTATACACATATATATATTATAAAAAACATGTTTTATATTTGTAGCATATTTTTAGGAAAAATAAAACATCTATATATATATATATAATAGCAAAATAATTTCTATAAATGTTTTCCGCCTAAACGCTATTGCTAAAAATTTTTAGGGTATATTTTGGGCCAATTAAGTCTGTGATTTACGTTTTTAAATGATAAAATAGAAACTTTGACCTTATGATTTGTTATTGAATGTCGATTTACGTTTTTGGCCGATAAAATGGAAAGATTGACCTTATTAAAAGCTTCTCATTTGTTTTAATCGATAGAATGAACTAATATACTGTTTGCATGTACAATTTATATAAAATAAGAAAGTTTGACTGAAAGTATAATTTTTGATTCTTTTTTCATTGATTTCTAATTTGTATGCGATTTTGTGTTGTTATTGACATGGAAAATATTATGAAATATTGCGATCATATATAATCAATACCATAAAATTTGTTTGTTGTTTTTGTTCTAAATCCCAAGCGTTTCAAATCGGAAAAAATACAATAAATAATTTCCATAAAAATTTGTTGGTTGTTTTTGTTGTATATCAAAAACGTTCAGATCGGAAGAAGAAAAATACCATAAATAATTTTTATTGTTGTATAGTTTTTCATATCAAAATGATTCTAGAATGGTACGAATAATACAATTAACAAAAATTTAATATATCGCAATTAACAAATTGTCTCATAATTGTAAAGATCCGGATTCGAAATCGGTTCTTTCGTGCAAAAGGAATTACAATCAAAACAAAATTGATGATACTAAATATCGCATGCCTATTTTAAAAAATATTTTAAATTATATTGCCGATATTGCACATACCATTTATATTATAACAAAATTCCTTTTCAATAATAGAATCAACAATATAATTAAAAATCTTATGCAATATCTTATTTTTATAGAGTGGATTATGCAATAGTTTGAAATTTTAATAATGGACGAAAAAGAAATTCACCTTTATAAATATTAGAATCCTCATTAGTTGATTTTCTGATTCAAAAAAAGCGCCAAAGCAACAGAATAATATCTTCTACACATCGATTTATTGTTTTGAGAAAAATAATGGCACCGATTTTCAACTGATTCGAGAGTTGAACGATAGCAAAACGCTTTGGGCAATAAAGTTAAGGCTCGTGCGGAAGTAATTTAAAAAGCCATCATTCCACGACAACAAACAAATAGGGAGTATTGAATGCGTTTTTCATGATGCTTGTAATTGATTCTTTCACAAGCTTATTTTGCAATTTTTTCTCGCTATTTTTTAATATATATTATTCTCAATAACTAAATTATTTTAATTTTATAATTTCTGAGGGTGATCGAATTCCCAATTTTCGGAAAAGTTTAAAAGAAGGCAATGTTTATGCAATAAAAGATTTTATTGTTGAAAAGCAAATCGATAAATACAAGACGACTTCTACCCAAATTAAGATTATGTTTTATGGAAAGACACACGTTTTTGAAATGTTTGATGAAATGTTTCCTATATTCATGTACAATTTCACAAAATTTAGTGATTTTGGCTGATACTAATAAGGTTGATGACACAATGCTAATATGTATGTTTTTATTTCATTTATTCTGTCATAGTAAATGTATTTGCTAAATTGATATAAATTTACTAAACGTTTTTTGTAGATATTATTGGAAAGGTGATTTCGATGCACTCGGCACAAAAATAAAGATATCAATGGACGCCTTTACCAAATTTTTGGATTTAACTTTGGAGGATCTAGAGTAAGTTATATTATATTACTTTAGATCTCATAGTTTTTATATTTGTTTTATATATTTTTAAGTGTAAATTTAATATCATTTTATTATTTTAGAAACAATCGCATCACATGTACGCTTTGGAAGAATTATGCGGAGCAGATTAAGCCGCACTTGAGCAGAATTATTTGAGCCGTTGGTTATAATTTTGCGAGATGGGACGAGCAAAAGTTTTTAAAGGTACGATTTTTTTTTTATTAATTTTTATATAATATATTTTTTTAAAAATGTATGTCCAATTTGTTCGTAATTTAAATTTTTGTAATATCCGCTTAATTTTTTCGCTCTATTTATCTCCATTTGCATAAATCAACTCTGTTTTTGAAATTTCTAATAAAAATATATATAATTTTTGATTTTTTATATTTTTGAAACATTTCAGCAATTGAACTATTTAATATTTCTTTACTTTTTCTCGCACTATTTGTGTTTTTATTTTATTTTTTTAAATTTATTTCTTATTTTGTTCTCAGAATTTAATTATTTAATATTTTTTTTTTTATTTTGAAGGTCAAGTTAAGGTATCCAATACCTTTCATGTTACAAAATTGCTTGTGAATGAGAAAGTTGCCGAGATCCAAGAGTTCAAGAAGAGGTAATATTATTTGACAATTTTCAATTATTGAATATTGAATATGTTATCTACGTTTATTAACAATATTATTTTTTAAATCAGGATTTTGAGCAGCAACAATCCTACATTCTCTATCAGTCATGTTAGTTTGCCCTCTGCACGGACGGCTAAAGATGAACTTGAAGCGCCGGATGCATCGGTAAAAACTGTCGATTATTTGTATGATTGTGAAAAGGTAATTTTATTTTTTATAATCCCTTTATTTAAATAATAATTTTAAATAAATAATAAATATTTATTTGTATATATTTTATTTCTATTTTAATAATCTATATATATATCTATATATATATATATATATATATATATAGGCTGGTAGTTTTTGGATTTGTGCAAGAGTCATTTCAATTTTGGAAGATTGGTGGTATCTTGCGTGTACTAACTCGGGGAAGAAGATGCACCAAGCAAATGGACAATTTTTATTGTGTGAAGTGTGATGATTTGTTTCACAGGGCTTTTGAGGTAAATTTTTCTTTTATTTTTATTTAGGTTCTAATATAATCAATTTATTATTTAGTTGGTCTAATATTAATTTTTGAATAAATATTGTACTAGGTACATGATTACTGTCCAAGTTGTTGATGAAAGTGCAAGCGCCACTTTACTTTGTTGGGATAGGGATTGGGAAAATCGATTGAAAAGTCTTGCACGGATTTGAGGAAGGAGCATCTTGAGGATTTTAACTTATTATATATATTTTATGTTATATTTTTTAACACTTATTTAATTTTTAGGAATTATTGTAATAAAATTGTACGAATATTTGTAGCGTGGAGGTGAGAAATTGCCCGAGGGAAGAAGCTTCTTTTCAAAGTGCAAATAAAATCAACAAACTGACTCCATAATTATTTCAGTATCTTTCCGTTGCTAAGCTTTCGCTGATCCGATTTAATTTGGAAATATGGAGTGATGAATCTCGAGAGTCGGGTTATTTAAATATTAATTTTTTATTAAAATATTTATTACAAATGATTACTATAAATCAATAATTTAATTTTTGATGTTCAGAATCGGATATTTTGTCCAAGTTGCAATCAGATGATGTTTGTGATGATAAGGTGTAATTTTGTAACTTATTATTATTATTTTGTTTTTTTATATTTGTTATACTACATTACTTTTTTTTTAATGGGACTAAATAAATATTTACTATTGTTGTATATGTTTAAATATTAACACAATATGTTATTATTTGTTTGTAGGAAGAATCTTCATCGAAAAACTGAAGTTAATACTCCGATTAAGAACCTTAAGAAGAGGCCTCGACGTCCGAATCTCCTTTGTGCAAACGTAGATTGTGTGAAGATTTTCTTCATCAACCGCTTCTATGAAGCGAAAAGTGTTATAAAGATTGAGGATGAGAAGAAGGATGGCTAAAGGAGCCTTTAGTGATTCATAGTATAGTTGTTTTTGGGGAACAATGAAATTTAATTTTAGTTGGTTGGATGTTTTCACCACAATTGTGGTTATTTTTTTTTTTTTCTGCTGTCTTGAGAAGAATACTTTTTAATGGGTTTCTCGAGTTTTGAGCGCTACCTCTTAATAATAATTCAAGATTTATATCTATTTATTTTTATTATTTTCTTTGTGTTTGTTTTATCTAATCAGTTTGTTTATAACATCATTTTTTAGTGGATTTTCTGTTATTTTTATATTGTTTAGTTAAAAGTTTTTTTAATGGATGTGGTCTTGGGAGATATAATATGTTGTATATGTTTCGATTAATAACAAACAGGAGCAAATATGCATATTTATTTTTTTAGGTTTTTAGTTATTTATTAACTTTAAATCAATTGTGAATTTGTTTATAATTAACTTCTTAGGGTCCACTATGTTATTTCAATTTTATATAAGTCAATAAAATGTTTTAACTAGGTATTTGTATTATTTACAATTTTTTCGTAATAGTTTTTTAATTATAAATTAGAAAGTAATTTACATAAATTTAAAGATCTTTAGTTTTTTATTGAAGGTTGTTTTAACAAATAGGATTCCACTACAAACACGTTGTAGGGTCAAGTGTTGTTATTTTGATGGATCTTAAAAATACAGAATAAATATTACGATCTAGAAGAAGTCAATTAAAAAATGAACACTAAATAAAGATTTAACCATTAAAACCAACAGATTCCAATACACTTTTGTGTAAGGTCAAGAGGTTTTATATGGTTTTTGATTTATTATACTTCACAAGCATTTAAATTAAGACAATACAATAAATATAAAATAGAACAAACATGTCAATAAAAATCAAAGATCAAAGATAAATATTAACAAAGAAGTCTAAAGATCATTTGATAATCATAAACCATTCACCACCACTTATATAGAACATTGGATGTAAACTATGAATTGATAAACATAGAACATTACATTGAACACATTCATCTTATAAAAAAAAATCTGCAATTTTTTAAAATAAATTCAAATTATTCTATGTTTATCAATGATTCTCAGAATAAACTAAAGTCAAACAAGATTACATTTACTTATATATAAAGATATTGTTTCAATGTAAAACAGCTTAACCGGTTATTTAATATGTTTGCTTTTTTTTTTTTTTATTACAAAAATCTTTAAATATGTTACAATATTCACATGCCTAATACAATAATAGTGTGAAATTTTATTCTATGTATTTTGGTGTAAAAGTTTTTAACAAAATCAATCAGATACTATACAAATCACCTTATTCCATTATATTGAGACACATACCAAATACACTTACTTAATTTCACTATATAAAGAATTGTGGTTTAGTTTATTCAAGACATTCTCACATTTTCTCAAAGCGAGATCACACCGAAAACTTCACGTAACACACTCCACGTAATCCATCATCATTCACATAGATTATAGAACATCCTATTCACAGATTATGAGGAAGCTCGCAGTCACAACATAGTTGGGAATAAACGAAAAATTCGTGAGTCCAAATGAACAAGGTAATTTATGAATAAAGTTGCTCCATCTATTTATTATTCTTTTTTTTTTTTTTTGTTTGTTAGTCTTATTTCATTTAGTTCTCATTCACATAGATAGATATGAATTCCATAATATATGTTTCAATTTATAGTTTCATGTAAAATACTTATCTTTAAAATGTCAATACAATCTCTATGGATTTGTTTGCATCGAGTTCATTGATTGAGCTTTGCATCAAAATAGAAAAAAAAAAGTTAATAGTCATATATGTATTTTCTAAATGAATATAACTTTATTTTAATTCATGTTTATATTCAAATAGGTAGAATAATTAAGTAGATAATGATTATTAGATATGAAGTTTTGATATACTTATCTCGTATATCATAACATGTTATTGTATTTCGATTTCTACTCTCTTTAATATTATCATTGTACGCAAAAAATATGAAATACACATTAGGCGGCAGAATAATTGATGAAAAAAATTAGATAGTGAAAATTACTAAACAAAATTGGAATTATATAAACTTATCTTTTTCGGACTCTCGCACCCAGCAGGATGAATCGGAGCTTGAGGTAATTTCACCCGATTTTGGTATTGTATCTTTTTTAACCAATGATCATATATATATAAAAAGTAACATTTTCATACTACCCACAGGATTCCACTACAATTATATTGTAGGTCAAGTGGTTTACCGTTTATGCAAGTTCGTAAATTGCAACCGGTAAAACAAAATCCGTTATCGAATAATCCACTCGAGGCTAAATGGCACACTAGGCAGCAAAGATTTTATACTAAACCATATAAACAGTTGATACAAAATTATGCTTTAAAAATTTTTGAAAACCACAAATTTTCTTATTTTTCCAGATTTATTAAACTCTGTTAAAATAACAACTGAATAATAAAAATTTATATACATCTATTTAAATAAACCCTACATCTACCTTCAGTTTTCAAAAGAGCAACCCACCATTAAAATGAGAAATGAACATTATGTTTTGGGTTTTCTTTTAGAATAAAAACCCTAATTTGTTTATATCTGCATATTTGTATTCTTGACTTACTCAAAAAAAATTCTAAAAAAAATGAAATCTGTGAAATATATCAGAAATTATATATCTATAATTTTTATACGAAAAATATAAAAACTATGAATATCACTTTGAATTTTTTAAAAAAACATCTATATTTAGCCCGTTGGATTTTTTAAAACACCTTTTTCGAAATTTAACTATAAGGCATAGATTTTTTGGCCTTTGTAAAAATGAAATACAAAAATTTCATACACTTTTTGTGTCTGTAAAAATTAAAAAAATACCAAAGAAATCGAAAAACCCTAAAAAGGAACACTGGAAGTCTTACAAACCCATTTCGTGTCTGGAAAAAATTATAAAAAAATTACAATAAAATGAAAACCCTAAAAATGAACGGGTGGAAGGGCTTACAAACCTCATTCCACCATTCCAACCCGAGGTACGTAGACACAAAATCGATCTAACGAACATTTATGTTTTGATTTACAAAAGTTTTTTTAGATCTAGAGAACATTTTATAATCTGGACTTATAAAAAATAAACACAAAAATTAGGGTTTTTGAGTTACAGATCTACAAAAAAAAAAAAAAATCTAACATTTTAACACACAAAAATATCGATGAAACATATGGATATGAAGAAGAACAAGTATTATGGTTTTAAAAAAAAATCAAAATTTCTTACCCTTGAAAACCAAATAATCAAGAAAAACAACAAATTTTTAAGGTTTTTTTAGATCTAGAGAACATTTTATAAATTTGCACTTATATAAAAATAAACACAAAAATTAGGGTTTTTTTGTTCTGATTTACAAAAAAAAAATTCAAACATTTTAACACACAAAAAAACTGATGAAACATATGAATATAAAGAAGAACAAGTATTAGGGTTTTTTTTTATAAAAAAAAAACTAAATTTCTTATAATCTTCAAACAACAACAAATTTTTCGACGAAACGGACAACATTTCTATGTAAATGTTGTAATCATTTTGTTAAAATGGTTTATAATCAAATCGGATGACAAAAATAAAAAAGAGATTCAAATATTTTGCGGTGAAAGAATAGAGAGAGATGAGAGAATTTTGAGATTGTAGAGAGAGAGAGAGAGTGAAAAATCTGAGAGAGAAAATGATAGAAGTGAGAGAGAGTAAAGTGAGAATTGGGGCCGATTTTTTTCTGGGATAAGAACCGACCCCTTCATTTTTTTCACATCCGTCGATTTTGACACGTGTAATCATCAAGGCCCTTAATTTTCCACTCTCGGCCTTATGTTGGAATATTCCGAATATGGGCTATGGGCTAGTTTCTAAGGGGACGGGTTATTGGGCTTTGATTTAATGGGATGATACATTAGTGAACGGACTTTTTATTTTTTCTTTTGGGCTATATTTTAATATTTTGTTTAATTAAATTAAATTTTAAGTAAGTTTAATTAATAATAACTATTATTTTGTTTATTATTATTATTATTATTATTATTATTATTCTATTATTACCTTTAATATATTAAATTTCAAAAAATATTGATGAGTTTTATGTATTATACAACTTTTTTATTAATTATATATACATATATTATTAATATAATATTATGTATATTAATTATTAATTATATTATTATTAATAAACATATATATATATATACATATTATATTCGATTAAGATTTTGTATTAAGTTATTTCATTTATTATATATGTATTAAAATTATATTGTATTATATAAAATTATATACATATTAAAATTATTATATAATAATAATTCAGTTAAAACTATTCGATTTTATAATTATTATTATTATTATTAATATTATCGTGAATATTATTAATATAATTATTATTATTATATATTTATTTATTTATTATGGAATAATCAATATATTTTGACTTATATTAGTTAATTTTTATAAATAAATTTTATTATATTTTAATTTTAATTTTAATTGTTTTTCAGAAATATAATAATATCTAAAAGGACGTCTTTTGAAAAAGTCTCATCAAGTACAATGGTATATCCATTATCCAACACCATTCAAATGATATCACAAAATGGTATGTTCAATTATTGTTTTTTTTTATTTTTGTTATAAAAAATGAAATACTAATTATGATATTAATTTTTTAAAAAAATTATTATAGTTTCTGGCGCACGAATACTATCCGGAAGAAATATCGTTAATCGTTGCATATCTAATTATGGTTCTTCCGGGACACTCTCTTCAATGAGTTCGAAAGAAGTTGTAGTAATTGATCTAATGAAGATTAACCAATGATGCCCATGTTAGTTCAAATGAGCCGACAACATATGCGACCAAATTTGTTAACGTAAATGCATTGAGCTTAGTGAAGTATTAAATCCTTCACATAATGGTGAGTGCAATTTTTGATATCCTGTTAATTTCATATATGAGTTTATTAATATTGTTTAGTATAATTAAATGAATTAGTGTGTTTATGGTTTTTTTTGAGTATTGGGATACAGTGATGCGAGTTATAAATGCGAATTTTGTGGAGCTTTATTTTGGTTTTGAAGAGAGACTATCCTCCTCTACAAAATCAAAGCCTCGCTTTCTTTGTGTTGTGGGCACGGAAATATTCAACTTCCGCCAATCGACAACCACCAACTGTTTCTTGAAGATCTATTGTTTGAAATTGAAATAGAAGGTGCACTTTCAAGGAAATATACGATCTTATAACAATATGTTCATTTTTACATCAATGGGAGGAAAGATTGACACAGATGTGAACAAAGGTAGAGGCCCACCAGCTTTTTGAATGTATGGCCAAAATTATCACCTAATTGGAAGTTTGTTGCCACTTTGATGGATCCACTCCCAAATTCGCCACCTATACATATATGATACTAGGAGAATGAAATAAGTTATAGGTTGAATTCGTAAGGTTTGTTTATTTTTTTATTATATTTTGTTTATTATACGATACGGAGAATGAAATTTTTAAACACAAATTTTATTTAATTTTTAAAAAACAATGTTTAAATTTGTAGGCAAGGAAGTGATAGCAATAATTTGCACGGTTATCGATTCAATTGAAGAAAATGTTGACGAGAACAATGTTCGTAAAATCTTTTAGAATGGCGAAAGAAAAGATTCGACAACATGGATATTCGGACGTAAAATTACGTTTGATTGGTAGAAGAGTACGGATGCTAGGACATATAATATGCCAAGTACCGGTGAGGTCGCCGCTTTGATTGTCGGTGATTTGATCGTGCTTTAGTGCAATCGGAATATTGTTATTGAAACAAGATATAGTCTTTTGCAGCGGATTAATGAATTGAATGCTTCTTATTTGGCCTTAAAGATCCGTTACTATTACCTTATGGTGAGGATGGTTTTAGAGAAGATATACCATTTTCAATAAATAAGACTAATAGATCGTGTTTAAAAACAATTAGTGTACGTGAATACTTTGCGCGCTGATTACACGACGAGATCATGAATCGGCACTATTTTGTCTTCTCGGAGATTGTTTCAACAGTTTGTTGTTGATGCATACACAATGGTCTAACCATTTCGATTGAAATATATCCGTTTGAATCTTTAAAAGCTTCGTTGTGATATATATAAAGGCCTGACGGATCTTTTTTGCGTGGTGATATTGATCCGAGTACTCGGTGGCAAACGCATTATATTACCTTCAAGTTTCACCGGAGGTGCTAGATATATGATACGTAATTATCAAGATGCGCCGGCTATATGTCGATGGGCGGGTTATCCTGGACTGTTTATAACATTTACTTGTAATCCTAAATGGCCAGAGATTGTTTGTTTTGTTCGTAAAAGAATCTAAATCCTAAAGATCGACCGTGTATTGTTTGCAGTAATCTTTAAACTTAAGCTAGATTCTCCGATCAAAGATCTTGCAAAATAAACTGTCGGGAAAGTAATTGAAGGTTAGCATTTATTTTTTAAATATTTTATACATATTTTTAATAATATATTTAATATTTATTTACTTAGTTTAGTGTCTCAAATAATTTATTTTATTATTTTATTGCAGTTATCTATACGATAGAATTTCAAAAGCGTGGCTTGCCTCATGCACATATATTGTTGTTTCTGGCAAAGGAAGACAAATATCCAACTGTAGATGACATAGATCGAATCATATCATCTGAAATACCTGACGAGAGAACTGATCCATGTTATTATGATGTAGTAAAGGATCATATGATTCATGGTCCATGTGGTGATGTCAGGAAAAACTCTCCCTGTATGGCCGATGGTCGTTGCACTAAACATTTTCCCAAAAAAATTGCGGATGCGACTACTTTTGATGAAGAAGGTTATCCGCATGACGCAGTAAATGATGGAAGAATAGTTGAGAAAAATGGTGTGCCGTTGGACAACCGATATGTGGTGCCTCATAATCGTAAGTTGTTACTCAAATATGGAGCTCACATAAATGTTAAATGGTGTAACCAGGCCAGATCTATTAAGTATCTATTCAAGTATGTAAACAAAGGAAATGATCGTGTGACGCGTTGTTTGAAACAACAAAGAAACCAACGTAAAAAATGTCCGAGAATTTTTCATTGGAGCGTATTTTTTTTTCCAAAAAGGAAAAAAAACGTATTTTTGTCAAAAATCAGCGGAAAAATGTATTTTTGGAAATGAACAAAGAGATAGAAGGTATGTGCGTGGATTGGACTTGAAAACTGGGTATTCATGTCCTTTCCTATATTACAAATACCAAAATACATGAATTCACAAATTTATGTCCAAATTTACAGAGTAAGATTTTTAGTAAATATACCACATATTGTTTTTATTGTTTATATATTTTTTTATATACAATATGGGTGTCAAACATGATGATCGTAAAAAATCGATTAATTTGATATATTATACATCAAAAAAGGAACAAAAACAAAATATTATTAAAATTTACAAAAAAAAAAAAACAAAAAGACAAAAATAATAATTAATTTAGTACACACACATATTTGGAAAGCTTATTTTTATATAATATTTTGTTATTATATATACATACAGATTTTTTTAATTAATTTGCTAATTATCAATATTAATATTACATGTTGTAATTATATTTTACTAATTCTTGAAAGGTATTTTAGGCGGAAGTTTTTTTGATTACTATTTATAAGGGACATGGTTATAATATATATATATATATATATGTATATAGATATGGATTATCTTTCAAAAAGAAAAAAGTAAGTAACATTACATGCATGATTTTATTCTATATGATTGGAGGAGGTGTTTCTGTTTGGTTTTATTCGCATACATGCTTCATTTATATAGTTATTACGAAGTTGTAATGTAATCTTAATTGTACATTTGGGCCTCGTTTCTTTCTATATTTTGAATGATAATTAATTGAGAAAAATGTGATGAGGTGTGAGATTTAAATTAAGGGAAAAGGACATAAATGCCCGATTTTGATGCCCAATAAAGACAATGTCCACCTGGCCCTCATAGCTTCACAAATATACCCGATCCGCCCAATTGTTCCCAAAAATAACCGAGTTCAAACCAAATTCGGACAAAAGTACCAATCTTCAAAGATCATCGGTGAATTGCAAAGATTTCCTCCAAAAATCATGCTTCGATCACAAGAAGATCTCTCGATAAAAAATACGATCCTCTCATCCCAAATATTAACCAAAAACAGAGGGAACGCAAAGATACGAGGAAAACAAATCGAGGAGAAAACTCGGATTGTTAGAGATCACAATTCAAGCTCAAAATCAAGAGGAGGAAGAAGAACAAAAAGGTAACAAAACGCGATCCGTTTATCTTGTTCTCGATAATTCCTTGTTTAGATATATTTCATAATTTCTGATTGAAATTTAGGATTCAATGTGTATTATTGAGATTGAAATTGAATTGAACCAAGTAATTTTGCATGCAAATCCAAAACCCAGCGATTGTGAGATTCAAAATGCCTAGTTTGTTCGAATTATGAACCAAAATTCTACAAAATTGCTTCTCGTGATTATCTACGAATAAAACGTGTCAATCCTGGAAAACACCGAATGCGCAATACATTACGTGGTTGTTTCAAATATATTTCTTTCATGTTTCACATATGTTTCTTTTATGTTTCACAATTGTTTCGTTACTTTAATACAACACATCGCTTCGACGTACATAAACATTGTTTCATTCATGTTTCATATATGTTTCTTTTATGTTTCACTTAGCCAACTATTCATTGAAATCCACAGTTGAATGGAGCAAATCCCACCGTAGTATACCACAATGGACAATGGGGACAAAATGGAGAGTATAGGAACTTTGAGATAACAGAATACTCATTCCAATGGACAAAGACATTCAAAGACACTAAGGGGAATCTTAGAACAACAAATTCAATACAAAAAAATATAGAAGTTATGCAGATTAGATACAAATTGACAGAGACTATGCCACCATTGAAAATAGAAAGTGATTACAATCTCAAATTCTACCTGGAAGTGAAAAGCGAAGAATGTGAAGCCCTCGATTTTTATTCGAACATGTACTTATATCACGTATCGTCTTTGTACTATTTGACAATTCTACCGCGTCGCTTGACGGTAAATATTAATGATAAATACATTTCATCTTTAATTTCTCTTATTTATTTCTTGTGATCATAATCATTTATTAATTTTATTTCACATTTATGATCACTTGGTTGATCATCATTATTATTATGGTGTATTTTTTTAGTCACCTTATAATTTTAAGAGACTAATTATTTTAGAGATTTATACCTTATAGAATTAAGAATTCGATTTAGATTAAATGATCATGAGACTTATAAGTGATCAAGGAGATCACTAATTATTTTGGAGATTGATATTATTCATCTATTATCACCAATTGGGACAAAAAAAAATGGAAATACCACATATACCCTGGAGTGGATCTCGCCATAATGGGAATTTTGGTGTAGAAATATCTCCCAACTCTTGTACATGTACACCTTGTGTATTCAACTTGTGTATTTTTACACCATTAATTCAAATCTTATACACAATATCTTATACACCAATTCTTCATTATAAACTTACCCAACATGTTGAGGCTTCCCAACACCCCATGCCAACATTCCTCTCTATCCTTGCAATTCCATCCTCCCATGCAAGACTACACCTTGACCAAAGTATTTGTCCTCATGCTTACTACAATTTACAAGACTTGGAACAAAACACAAAAATCACTCTCCCTCATGCACACAAAAATCGGCCATTAAAGCTATAATACACAAGAATTTTCATTTCTCACCCAACACCTTCATCTCTCAAACCTCTTCTCCTCCTTCTCACCAAGAAATCCTCCTACCTCTCTCTACATATTTCTTTTTTTCTTCTCTTAAACACTTAACAAAAAAATACAAGAAACCCTTCTCTTCTACTTACAAAAATTCGAACACCCTCCCTACACAAGGTAATAAATTTTGTTCCTCTTCTTGTCTTGATATCATCTAGCTATCTCCTCTCACTTATTAATGTAAGTTTGGATTTTTATTTTTGAGGTTTACATAGAAGACTTGGAAGATACTAAGAGTCTCACCATCACCTTGAAGAGGACTTCTAGACTTGAAGAACAATTTGAAGAATTTGACTACAAGGTAAGAAATGGGATTTTTGGTACCATCTTCTCCTTCCCTATTAATTTCGAATTTTAACACCAAAATTATAATTTTGAGGTGATTAGGACTGACCTTGGAGCTTTGTTTAAGTGGTGATCAAGTTCTTAAGAGAATATCAATTTTTGACTACAACTTTCAACTACACAAGGTAAGTGTTGTGGTACCTTTGGCCTATTTCTCTTCTTTTTCCCCTTAGTTCAATTCTTCATTTTCTAACTCAAAACTCCTTGTATTATTTGACTTAGGGGCTGCCTTAAGTGAGGGTTAAAATCCTCAAGGTCTAGTATAATATCACTTTACACCAATCAATCGAAAAACAAGGTGGGTGGAAAAATCCTTTGAACTTCTAGGTGTTTTAAATTGAAAATATGCATGTAGTATTTTGTTATTGAGCACTTGAGATATATATTATGTATTGCATGCTATTTTCTTGTACCTAGTTGAAAAAATTCTCAATTGTTGCTCAAAAATGCGATTTATCGAAAAATAGGACATACATGTACACTTTATTGTTGTACTTGATGAATGCTTGCACGAAATGGATATGTACGTTTATGACCTTTGAAATCTATGTTTTGAATGATTTATAACCTGTAAAGTCGAGCATAATTGATTAAATTTCGATTTTTGGACTTAAAATGCAAAAATGGAAAGTTGGTGGACTTAATTGCAAGAAAATAAAACTTAAGGGACCTCTCTGTAATTTTCGATTTTGGGACTGTACTCAGGTTCAAAAATGATGTTTTGACATTTTAATAAAGTTTTAAGAGTTTTTAGATAATTAAAATCAACCTTTAAAAGCCCAAGGACTAGATTGCAAAATTTGAGAAGTTTAAGGTCTATTTTGCAAATTTTGAAACTGTACCAGACCCAAATTTTAAAATTTGAAATTTTAACTCTTAAGGGACTGGAAATAACATATTTTAAGTGTATTCCAAAAATCCAAGTGTTTAGAGCTTAGAAAGTAATTTTATGAAACTTGAGGGACCAAATTGTAAAAGATTAAACTTGAGGACCCAAATAAAATTTCCAGGACTTATGCAGCCCATGCACCTGGAAATACTAATTTACCTATAACATAATTATATTTTGGACCCAAGGTTCAAATTTCATAACAATTGGACCCCTAAAAGCCTTAAAGGCAATTATTTCAAAATGGGACAAAAATGAGATTTTCAAACGTTAAGGGACCTATACTTAAGACGTTTTAAAACTGTTTTTGTCCCAATGTTCCACTAACCCTAGTGACATTTTCCAACTGGAATCACATTAAAAAGCCTTCCGGTTTATGAGTTCCGATTATTTTAAACTTAGGGCCCGAAATGATAATTTTAACAATTTTGGGGCCAATGTGAGAATTTTATAAAAATTCGACCTCAAAACTTTAAAACCTGAATCTTTGAACAATTTAGAGAATTTAGGAACTGACCTCATAATTTTTCAAGGTCGGGACATTTATTTATTTAACTTTTAACCCCAAAAGTATTGTTTTTTTACAAAACGGGGCTAATTGTAAATTTTATTTTTATAAGGACCTAAATCAAATTATTTCCTTTTAAAGAAACAGCCCTGGACCCTCTTACTTTAATATTTAATTAAAATATTTTATTTTCTTAAAATCCCTTAGCTTATCGGATCGTCTTGACCGATTAATACCCGATCGCGGGCGACTTCCTCGTCTCGCGCGATTTGAATCTATAACGAGACTTATGTTCTTCCTAATCCTTAAGATATCGTAGACTACTTATCCTCCCGATACTTATCTTCATCCCAATAACTCCACCAACGACATAACCATCTTGTGCAAATTTTTGAGAACTTTTCATGAATCGCTTCCCCGAATCAATAATACTCGATCATTTAGTTGACTACCCGAACGTGTACTTAATTTCCTACCCGAAGTCAACTTGGTGTGTCGAGCTCGGTCGGAATGGATATGTCGGGGATGGGAACTTAGGGCACTGAGCCGCTATTCCACTCTCCTCGCCTAATCGCCCTAATCCCTCGGCGAGGGACTTGAGTTTGTCCGAGGAAGCGGGTCGTAGATGCGAGATATAATCACGATTATGACGAATCCGAGCCTTGCTAGCTCCAACGTGGATTTTGTCTTTGCTCACGAGCGATAAGCGACAGTGTCTTTGACCATCATGAACGGGGAGTTACAAGGAGAACAAAGGAATCGGGCCTGTCGATCCACACGATTAGGAGTTGAACTGAACAGGTTGCGCTACATATCCATACGCAACCGCTTACTTATCTTGCATGATTGGCGTTACAAACCGCACGCAATCCTCCTGTCTGCTTGAACCATAGCGTCTGCCGACTACCTAACTATTTTCTTAAACTATATAAGTATATTACTTAATATATTTATCACGACGCAATGGATCCGTGTGTGAAATCATGCATCATCTCTCACGCGTTTTCATACAACTAAATTTTTCAGATTAACCATTTATATCGCCACACTTGCAATACCCATCACCCCATCCACTCGAGATTTTTGTCTCATTCCCTCATGTTTTCTAACCTTTAGATGAAGAGTTCGGCCGAAGACATCGAACCTATCGCAGATTGAATCCCTACCCCGGCGATGTGGAGCGACATTTCCTTTTACTTTTATTTGTTGTTGGACTCCTTCATTTTTATTTTTGATTTGGACTATAAGTTAATTCGATAATCTTTTGGGTTGTATTCGGACATGCGGACTTTAAGATGTAATTTATACCGTGTTTATTTTAATTAAATTTTGCATTAGACTCTGTTCACTTGAGTTTGGTATCTTTGTTTAGGCGTTGATTTATTTGTTTAAGTGATTGATCGTTGTCGCGTCCGTTTTGGCGTGGCGGGTTATGTGAATATCGAGCTCGGCTAGTAAGAAGGAAACTTACCGCAGGGGCGACCCGGGATAGGACCACCCGGTTGTGTTGGGTAGTCACAGCGGCTCGTGGTCGTCTGAAATCGATTTCAAAAATGGCATAGAACCATATTATTGATGTTTAACTGAACCAGCAATACCG